>PVJS01010085.1:0-40733 GCA_004027185.1 Glis glis | reverse complement strand
GATCCTCCGGTGTCCGCCTCCCAAAGTACTGGGATTACAAGTGTGCGCCACCACACCCGGCTTAATTTTTTTTTAACTTGGATACAGGGTCTCACTAAGTTGTTGAGGGCTTTGCTAAGTTGCCTTCGATCCTTTTGTCTCAGACTCTCAAGTACTAGGATTACAGGCATGCACAACCATGCCTGGCCATAATGATCCCTTAAATGTCAGCTGGACTCAGACATTTAAATAATTTAGTGATTATTGCCCAGAACTACTGACTTTCTTTCCTGTCCAGGGGTCTACACCTTTAGCAGTCATGCAGTTTTATTTATTTATTTATTTATTTATTTATTTATTTATTTATATTGTAGATCTGGAGATTGAACCCAGGGTCATTCTACCTTCAACCTACACCTGCAGCCCTATTTTTTATTCTTTATTTTGAAGCAGGGCCTCACTAAGTAGTTGAGGCTGGTCGTGAACCTGCGATCCTCCTGTCTCAGCCTCCCAAGTATTGGGATTACAAGCATGCACCACCATGCCCGGCTAGTCATGCAGTTTTACAATGTTCAGTTCTCAAAACAAAATAATGCTCACTCTCCCCACATACCAAGACCACTAATCCTCCTCAGTATGCAATGCTTAATACTTTGAATGTTGTACAGATAACCCGTCTTTTTAGGAGAGATGCCTCCAAGGAATTCAAATATATGCACATCAAATTCTAGGGCAATCTCTCCCCCCCCTTTTTGGTACTAGGGATTGAACCCAGGAGCTTTCTACCTCTGAGCTACCCCTCCAGTCTTTTTTTATTTTGAAACAGGGTCTCACCAAGTTGATGAGGCTGGCCTCAAACCTGTGATCCTCCTGTTTCAGCCTCACGAATACTAGGATTACAGGCACGGGACACTGCACCCAGCTGGCAATGAGTATTTTTAATGTCCCTAAGCTATCCTATCCCTTCCCAAAAGAAGATGCTCTCGATGCATCTAGGGCAGCTGTCCGGTGCCTTCCTTGCTTAAAAAGAACCTTCCCCCCTAAATTTGTTTTTTGGAAGTTAATTTCACTACAGTATTAGGATCAAGTTTTAAAAATCCAACTATTAATAACTATTTGTGCTTTATGGCCATGACAATAAAATTTGCTGCCAACAGTATTATTTCAAGTTTTGCCTCAACAGCAAATTAGTGATTTTTCTCAAAGCAATAAAATATATTCCCAGAAACACAACTGCACATTTTATTCTCCTGATTTGTATTTAGTTTGATATTCTGAGTCTCTTGGTGTGGCCAATGTCTGCCTCTTAGTCACTTCCCAACCTTCAGTAGAAGGAGGGTGTCAGAGTCAGAGCTGTGGAGGAGGTCTGAGATGAAGTGTGAAAAGGATCTGAAGGCTTTGAAGATGCAGGAGTTGTGAAACAAAGAATTCGGGCAGCCTCTAAGAGCTGGACAAGGTGAGAAAATGGATCCTCCCCTTGAGCCTCCACTGAGGAGCACAGCCCTGCCCATCGCTTGACTCCAGCTAGTGAGAACAGATAGTCAGAACTAAGATAATGAATTTGTGTTGTTTTAGGCCACCAACTCTATGGTAGTTTGTTCCAATAGAAAACAAATATACAAACTCTTTTTTTTTTTGGTGCTGGGGATTGAACCCAGTGCTTTCTACCTCTGAGCTACACCCCCACCTTATTTATTTATGTATTTATTTATCTATTTATGCTGGGGATTAAACCCAGGGACATTCTACCTCTGAGCTACACTCACAGTACTATTTTATTTTTTATTTGGAAACAGGGTCTCATTAAGTTGCTGAGGGGCTCACTAAGTTGTTGAGGCAGGCTTCGAACCTGCAATCCTCCTGTCTCAGTGTTATGAGCAATGGGGCCGCAAGGGCCTAAGACCAATGAGTCATGTCACACACATTTTTTCCCTTTCCACAATGTCACAGGTTTATTCAATACTCAAAGGTTATATCACACAGGAACTTATCAGGAAATTGTCTAAGTAAAGTGAAGTTCTAAGTTTGGATGCTGGGGGCTGCTTTGCCAAAGCCAATTAACAATGAACGAGCATCAAACAATATACTTCACACTAGCAAATCTAACAATTTAGGTCAAAAAAGTATATTAAACAGTATACAAGTTCTTAAACTAAAGAGCACTTCAAATAATCAGCAAATAATACAATTCAAATAAGCAGGGAGTAGGGAATAATGAACCAAGTCCAGGAGTGGAAGAGGAGCTTCAGGAGCTGTCAGAAACCTCTGTCAGGAGTCTCTGTCAGAAGTCACACTGATCCTCAGCCAGCAGGAAGAGAAGGACCGGAGCAAGTCGCTGGATCGGAGCAAGTTGCTGGATTGGAGTCATACACACAGGCCGACTGTCCTGGCGTAAGCAAAGCTCAGCACACTGCTCGTAGGAAAACAAGGGTGTTTTGTAGGGCTTTCTGGTTTTCTTCCATTGTCATTTGCAAGCTCGTCCAGGCTTATCCAACCTGCCAGACTCCTATGATCAGATCAAATTTATTGATGATGTAAGTCCATCAGAGGTGAGAAAGCATTTTATGATCCAAGTGTCCGTTACCAATTGTAGCATAGAAGTGCTGATCTGAGTCCTATGCTGAAGAGGTGAGAAGTGCTGGTCTGGGCCCCATGTTGACATGTCTGGACAAGTTTCTGAAGCTATATACTGGCATGCCTGGACAAGTTGTTTATGAGTTTTTGTCTGAGCTATAAGCCGGCATGTTAAAACAGATTGTTTATGGGTTCCTAAAAATTGTTTTATATCCCATGTTCTATACACTTAGCCTCCCGGGATACAGGCGTGTGCCACCACGCCCAATTTAAAATATTTGTTGAGCACTACCTTGTACCCAAGGCAGCATCAGATAGAGAGCAAGGTGGGCTTCAGAGTTTGTCGAACCTGTATTCAAATTCCAGCTTTTTTATTTACTAGTTAAAGTCTTGGGTAAGGTGCTTAACCTTTCTGAGCCTTTTCTTCATCTTCAAAAATGAGAAAAATAATTGTGCCTACTATTCATGGGGTTATTTGAAAGGTTGAAGATTATTTAAAATGCATGTTAAATTCTTAGAAAAGGACCTGGCATAAAACAAGAGCCCAACACACTCAATTATTTTATTTATTATCTCAGTGACTTTGGGAATAAAACAATCCTGTGAAGAACTCCACCTCGTAATGTGGTTGCATTCTAATCTACTTCATTGATTGCTCTGATTAGAGAATGGTGACTGATACATAGTCAGCATTAAAAGCATGCATTCCCTTTCCTAGCATGCTTGTACACAGTGTGCGGGATTTTCTTAGAAACAGAGAATTAAGTAGTGGCTTAGTATTTAGGCTTTGAAGAAAGACCTGGATTTGGATCCAGCATAATCTTCATGACTCTGAGCAAACTCCTTAACCTCTCTGAGCCTCAGTATCTCGCTTCAGTACTTTCACCTCTAAGATTGTTTTAAGACTTAGCATGTGATGATTAGCACAGTACCTAACACATAGCAATCTCTCATTAAATTGTAGCTAATATTGTGGTAAGGGATATTACTGACTTTATTGGTATTTTTGAAGATCGAAAGAGTACGTCTCATGTAGTTGCCCAGTATACATCTTTGAATATAAATTTATTTATTTATTTATTTTTGCAGAACTTGGGATGAAACCCAGGGGCATTCTACCTCTGAGCTACACCCCCAGCCCTATTTTATTCTTTATTTTGAAACAGGGTCTCACTAAGTTGTGGAGGCCTCACTAAATAGCTGAGGCTGACCGCGAACCTGGATCCTCCTGTCTCAGCCTCCCAAGTACTGGGATTACAAGCGTGCACCACCACGCCCGGCTAATATAATTATGTTTAGAAAATAATCTTTTTTGGATGGATTCTGACCTTGAGGGGCTCGTTTGTACATTAAAAAAAAAATCAAGTCTTTTCACTATTTACATAAATTACCAATTGGTGATACGAAAAAAGAGAGAATTACAGATAGGAATAAGGAAGTAATTAAAAAATTCCTCAAATTCTACCAACCGGAGATAATCATATCATCAATAATATGGAGAAAATTTCTAGACCTTTACGCATACACACATATGAACAAGTTTGCACAAATACATACACATAGGTCACATGTATGGATGCACATAATATATATCATTTTGTAATTTAGTTTCATGCACTCAACAATCTGTCACAGACATTTTATTCCTAGGCAGAGAACATTGTTTAAGCATTGAATAGCATTCCCTCTAACAGATATCCTGAGATTAATCAGTATGCTGAACACTAGATGGCGGTGTTGAAATGTTGGAAAATAATTACCTGCATCAATACAAGAATAATAAGCCCCGGGGGACTTTGTTCAGCTGAATCCTGTTATTGACAACCTGATAATTAACAACTGATGGGAGAACCAGTTATCTATCTGATAAAGACTGTATTACTTTGGAGGCTCCATGTTTCCCCAGCTTGGGCTGCAAACATCAGCTCCCCAAATAAAAGGATTTGTAAGACTGCATTAGGTCTGTTTCAGCAGCCCTCTGTGGAACTGAGAATTCCCACTCCAGGGCAGGTGTAAGCTGCTTGCTCATAGCAGATGGACTGATACTCTTGATGCCGCCCCACCCCAAAATGAAGTCTGAGGTTTGTGCCATGTTCACTGCAGCAGAGGAAGCCCCTGCTCCTTGGCAGTGGTCCAAAGTACACTGGGGTGGCACATCACTCTGGGATCCCAAACCCCAAAGACCTGGATCCAAGTCTCCTGGGAATATATACTTCAAATAGCAGCTGTGTACAAAGAGAGATAGCTGGTCAACCAGGACCCCCCAGAATACACACACACACACACACACACACACACACACACACACACACACACAGTATTTGTGCAGTATAAGCTACTGGGGAGAGTATAAGATATAAGTCTAGGATTTCAGTTTAGCTACTAACTAGCCTTGTGATCTATCTCTCCATCTCTGTTTTATTACGTATGAATAAAAACAATACCTGGCCATTCTGGGGATATATATATATATATATATCTCATATATGTGATTAGGGCCCTTCAACCCCACCCATAAAATGAGAAAAATATTTTTAAGGAATTTGATAATTTCCATTTTTCTTCTTTTTTTTGTGGTACTGGGGATTGAACCCAGGGGGATTCTACCTCTGAGCCACACCCCCGGTCCTATTTTTTATCCTTTATCTTGAAACCGGTCTCACGAAGTTGCGGAGGGCCTCACTAAGTAGCCGAGGCTGGCTGCGAACCCAGATCCTCCGGTCTCCGCCTTCCAAGTACTGGGATTACAAGGGTGCGCCACCACGCCCGGCGATAATTTCCATTTTTATTTATTTATTCATTTATTTTTTGTGGTAATGAGGGTTGAACCAGAGGCATTCTACCTCTGAGCTACACCCCCAGCCCTGTTTTTTAATTTTATTTTGAAACACGGTCTTGCTAGGTTGATGAGAGTCTTAATACCTGCTGAGGCTGTCCTTGAACCTGTGATCCTCCTGTCTCACCCTCCCAAGTACTGGGATTACAAGTGTGCACCACCACGCCCGGCAAATTTCTATTTTTAAAGGAGTCATCCTGGGGAAAACCAGAACATTATGAGTTTTTTCTTTACATTTATTTTATGATTTTTTTTTCTTTTCTTGGTGGAGATGGAACCTAGGAGCATTCAACCACCTAGTTACACAACCAGCCCCACTTATCTATCATCTATCTATCTATCTATCTATCTATCTATCTATCATCTATCTATCTATCTATCTATCTATCATCTAGCTATCTAGCTATCATCTATCTATTGGTACTGGGGATTGAACCCAGGGCATGCTACCTCTGAGCTACACCCCCAGCCCTATTTTATTTTTTATTTTGAAACAGGGTCTCACTAATTTGCTGAGGGCTTTGCTAAATGGCTGGCCTCAAACCTTTGATCCTCCTGTCTCAGCCTCCTAAGTACTGGGATTACATGCCTGGCTCTCATTTCCTTTTATAGTTGTGTATTATCCCATCATACAGCTATATCATAGTTTATCCAACTGGTCCCTCCGTGATGGATGTTTGAATTCTTTACAGTTGTTCACAGCAGTGAATTTCCTTGTTCAGTACTACTTTGTAACAGCAGAGGAGGTCCTGCCAGTGCTAAAACAACAAAAAGACATAAGAGGTATAAATAAAGAGGAAAAACCCAATCTATTCAACATGCCAAGCTTTTAGAACTAATAAAAATATTTGGCAAAATTTCTGGATGCAAGGTCGACTTATAAAAAATCAACCCCCATTTTTCTCTAGGCCAGTAATAGCAAACTTGGAAGTAAAATAGAAAATAAGATTTTGTTCACAATAGCAATAAAATTGCACAATAGGATAGATAATTAAAATATAGTGGATAAGACCTGAAATAGAAGCTTTGAAGCAGATATTCATGTAGGAATAGATACATCTTAAAAGTGGTGTCGAAAGTTAAAAACAAGAAACAGATTGAAATTATGTTAAAAGTACATACACAACACCACAAGTTTCATGACGATATAAACTTATTTTTGAAATTTTATAAAATACATCAGAGTTAGTGACTTTGGGGTCAGGAATGAAGGAGTAAGGAGATCAAGCCAAAGAGATGCTTTGCATGGACTGATAATGGCAATGTGCTAAGAATTAGGATTGTGCTCATGTAATTCTTCATCTAAGTTAGAACAAAACAAAACAAAACAAAACAAAGCCTCATAAAAAGAAATCCCTGCAAATCCAGAAACAAGGCTCATCTTACGCAGGGCAAGTGAAGGTTACATAGGTGGATCATCGGAAATTGCATGGCATGCAGAGAAGCTGCAGGACAGATTTTCCAGGCATGTAAGCACTTGGTTGAGATAAATTCAACAACTTGTTAAACCAAGGCCTCTGTGCCTTCACTGAAAGGGTGAATGTGGTACCGGTGACATTTTGCTTCCTCCTGAGAGTCAATCATAAGAAGCTCACTAAACTTTTCCACATGGGACCTGGTTAGCAAAATATAGTTTCCTAATACCATGTTGCAATTGTCATTTCATAGGGTTTAAAGTGGGAAGCAACTGTCCATGTCCTTGAGTCACAGAGATCCACAGTTAGAATATCCCGGCCGCCGACTGGACTCTTCGGCACCAAGACCACCTCCTGCTGACAGAGCACAGCAGAGCCCCTCTCAGTGGTGGCATTTAGAATGTGCACAGCCCTAAAGAGGCTTGAGTTTCAACTGGCTTAGTCCATTTGACTCAGATAATGAGCTCTAGGCACTGTGGTCAAAATAAAGGTATCCAAGGGAACTGTGTGCCTTTGACTCACAAAATATTTTTAGAAGGAGTCTGTTAAGTGGTCATCTTGTCCAGTTCTCCATCTGATGTGGGGTGCCGCTTAGCAAGATTTCATTAATTAGTCATCTGATTATGATTGAATATCCTTGTCTGGAAAGCTCATTATTTCAGCAACAGGGATTGTTTTTACCCTTTTCATACATTAATGTGCTCATTAATTCAACAAATATATATATATTTTTTGTGTGGTACTGGGGATTGAATCCAGGGATATTCTATCTCGAGGTACATCCCAAGCCCTTTTTATTTTTGCAGTACTGGGGATTGAGCCCAAGGGCATTCTACCTCCGAGCTACACCCCCAGCCCTATTTTTTATCCTTTATTTTGAAACAGGGTCTCACTAAGTTGCAGAGGGCCTCACTAAGTAGCTGAGGCTGGCCATGAACCTGCAATTCTCCAGTCTCAGTCTCCCATTCCTGGGATTTCAAGTGTGCACCACCATACCCGGTTCTATTTTTTTTTTTTTTTATACACTGGGAATTGAATCCAGAGACATTCTACCTCCAAGCTATAGCCCTTTTTTATTTTTTATTTTGAAGAGGGTCTCACTAAGTTGCTGAGGATCTCGCTAAATTGCTGAAGCTGGCCTTGAACCTGCGATCCTCCTGCCTCGGCCTCCCAAGTACTGGAATTACAGGGATGCACCACCACTCCCGACTTCAACAAATATTTATTGAATACCAAGTATGTGTCAAGCACTAGGCAGACCAGGTTGAACAAGACAGATAAATTTCTAACTCTGTGGGCCTGACTTTCTGGCGAGAAAAGATGTAATTAACAAATAAAGAATATGTCACTGAATAGGGCCGGTAGTGGGATGGCTACCTTAGGTTGAGTTAGATAAAAAGATGAAGGGATCTCTAGAGAGAGAACATTTAAACTGAGATCTCGGCTGAGCGTGGTGGCGCACGCCTGTAATCCTAGTACTTAGGAGACTGAGACAGGAGGATCCAGGTTCCAGCCTCAGCTACTTAGTGAGGCCCTCTGCAACTTAGCGAGTCCCTGTTTCAAAATAAAGAATAAAAACCGGGCATGGTGGTGCACGCTTGTAATCCCAGTACTTGAGAGGCAGAGACCGGAGGATCGGGGTTTGCGGCCAGCCTCAGCTACTTAGTGAGGCCCTCCGCAACTTTGTGAGACCCGGTTTCAAAATAAAGGATAAAAAATAGGGCCGGGGGTGTAGCTCGGAGGTAGAATGCTCCTGGGTTCAATCCCCAGTACCGCATAATAATAATAATAATAATAATAATAATAAATAATCTGAGATCTCAATAGCAAGGAAGAGAGAGTTATTGGGAGCCTTAGGGAAAAAGCATTCAGGACTGAGGACATGGCTGCTACATACTCAGTGGTTAGTCTGGGACAAACAGGTGTGTTGGAGGAAGAGAAAGACCTTGACCTGAGGGACACATCTGCTGGCCATTGGGTTTTTCTCTTTTATAAGTTGCCTATTCATATTATTATCCTTTAAAAAATGGATATGTCCTTTATTTCTCCTATATGTTTTCAGGTGGGCCTGGTATACTCTAGAAATTAGTTCCTTGTTTTTATATGTTGTAAATATATTCTAATCTCTCACCATGTCACTTGCTGGTATGTGTGCACGTTGACTAGAAATCCTTGGCTTTCATGTAGTCAAATCTCATCAAAGACCTAGCGTGGTGGCACACGCTTGTAATCCCAGTACTTGGGAGGCTGAGACAGGAAGCTTGCAGGTTTAAGACCAGTTCAGCAACGTAGTGAGGCCCTCAGTGACTTAGCGAGACCCTGTTTCAAAATAAAAAATAAAAAGGGCTGGGGGTGTAGCTCGGAGGTAGAATGCCCCTGGGTTCGATCCATAGTACCCTCCCCCCAAGTCTCATCAACTTTTCTGCTTATGAATTTTGCCTTACAGGCCTTGTTTAAGAAATCTCTCACTGAGTTATACATTTATTTTCTTTCTTTCTTTTCTTTTTTTCTTTTCTTTTTTTTGTGATACTAGGGATTGAACCCAGGGGCATTCTACCTCTGAGCTATAACCCTACCCTTATTTTATTTTTATTTGGAAACAGGGTCTTGTTAGTTTGATGAGAATCTCATTACTTGCTGAGGCTGTCCTTGAACCTGTGATCCTCCTATCTCAGCCTCTCAAGTACAGGGATTATAAGCATGTGCCACCATGCCTGGCTTTTTATTTTCTTTTTTATGGGAATTGAGCCCAGGGCAGTTTACCTCTGAGCTACACCCCCAGCCCTATTTTATTTTTTTATTTGGAAACAGGGTCTCACTAAATTGCTGAGGCTGCCTTCACACCTGCAATCCTCCTGTCTCAGCCTCCCAAGTACTTGGGATTACAGGTGTGCACCACCATGCCCAGTATTTTTTTTCATTTTTCTCTCATTTGCTTTATAAATTTACCTTTCACATGTAATTATTAATCCATCTGGAATTTATCTTCATTTACGGTATGAAATACAGATCCACATTCATTTTTTTTTCCATAGCATGACATGCTTTTTTCCAACACCACCTTTCCCCTAGGTTATGTAGCCACTTCTACAATAAACCAACCTAGATCTGGGCACCGGCAGCTCTTCCTGCTATGACGTCTTTGCTTGTTATAGGAATCACCTGTTCGTGTTAGGCCTCCAGCACCAACTCAGCCCACAGAGATCTTCCTTCCTTTCCTCCTTTCCTTGATTGTACCTCAGTTCTTCCACAGCGAGGGCTCTGGCTTCAAACATCATCGCATTCACTCATTCACTCAGTTTCATAGTATGAAGCACATTCAGAGTTTTTACCTTCATATCACTACAAAAAACAACCAAATAAAACGAGTTCAGATTTGTTTACCATTGCTCACCTCCTACCTTCACTGGACTGATGACTGAGGATTATGGTCAAAATATTGTGTCTGATTATGACCAAAATATTGTGTCCAAAAGTTATTTAGTAGCTGGGTGCAGTGGCGCGCGCCTGTAATCCTAGTACTTGGAAGGCTGAGACAGGAGGATCACAGGTTTGAGGCCAGCCTCAGCAATTTAGTGAAGCCCTGTTTCAAAATAAAAAATAAAAAAGGGCTGGGGGTGTAGGTTGGAGGTAGAGTGCCCCTGGATTCAGTTCCCAGTGCAAAAACAAGAACAAAAGGGGTAACTTTATTAGTTCACTCCTGCCATCCGTCTCTCCACTGTGGTTATTTATTTCAAATACAGTTGGGTCTGTTTATTTCTGTTTGTATTCAGCTTTAGATCCCCATCCTGTTCTTGTGAAATTATTCACTTTATTGTTTGTGTATATACAAAATCAACATGCTTCCGAAAGTCTAAGTTACACCCAGAGAAGCATCGCTTTCTCCTTTGTTCAGCCTCTCCATTTCTCCCACTTCTTGTAGGTGACCAATTTCATTGTTTTCTGGTTACCCTTCCTGTGTTTTTTTTTTTTTTTGCAAAAAAGAAAGAAAGAAAGAAAATGGTTCGAGTATATTCCTTGTTTCTTTATTTTTTTCTTACACAAAATGAAGTGCACTATGTATAGTCTTTAGCATTTTACTTTTTTCCCACTTAAACGCATCTTGGAAATCACACCTTCTCAGCTTCGTAACACTTATTAAATGTTATAATGATGGTATGTATTATATGCACTATGTTTCTTTACCATTTTTTTTTTTTTTGGTACTGGGGATTGAACCCAGGGGCATTTTACCTCCTAGCTACACCCTCAGCCCTCTTTTTTATTCTTTATTTTATTTTTTAAAATTTTATTTATGTATTTATTTATTTATTTTGGTGGTGCCGGGGATTGAACCCGGGGGCATTCTACACCTGGGCTACACCCTCAGCCCTATTTTTTATTCTTTATTTTTTTGAAACAGGGTCTCACTAAGTTGCGGAGGCCCCACTAAGTAGCTGAGGCTGGCAGTGAACCCGGATCCTCTGGTCTCAGCCTCCCAAGTACTGGGATTTCAAGTGTGCACCACCACGCCCGGCTTATTCTTTATTTTGAAACAGGGTCTCACTAAGTTGCGGAGGGCCTCACTAAGTAGCTGAGGCTGGCAGTGAACCTGCAATCCTCCTGTCTCAGCCTCCCAAGTACTGGGATTACAAGCATGTGCCACCACACCCGGCTTCTTTACCATTTTGAAAGAATTTCTTCTAGTATTGTTTTATTATTAGTTCTGATAATTATATTTATTTATTTATTTAGTGGTACTGGGGATTAAGCCCAGGATGTTCTACCTCCAAGCTACATCCCCAGCTCTTTTTATTTTTTGTTTTGAAACAGGGTCCCACTAGGTTGCTCAGAGTCTCCCTATGTTGCTGAGGCTGTCCTCGAACCTGTGATCCTCCTGTCTCAACCTCCCAAGTACTGGGATTACAGGTGTATGCCACCACACCTCGCTATTTTCTTTGTTTTAAAATCACTTCAGTTCCCTAAAACTACCCATTTACTTTCGGTTGAAGCTGGTGTCTTTTTTCTGAATCATCTTTTTCTATTTCCTCTTTATTTCTTCTCTCCATTATTTTAGTTGCATTGTTTTTGTTTTGTTTACATTCTATTCTTCTACCTTTTCCCAACCTTTGTTTTGTAGTTTTATGAATAGATACGTTAAGTGTTCATTATAAGATTCCTCTGTTATTCCTTTTTGTTTGTTTGTTTGTTTGTTTGTTTGTTTGTTTGTTCTGGGTACTGAGGATTGAACCCACTGGCATTCTACTTTGAGCTACACACCTAGCCCTTTTTATTTTGAAACAGGGCCTTATTAATTTGCTGAGGCTGGCCTGGAACCTGTGATCCTCCTGTCTCAGCCTCCTAAGTACTAGGATTACAGATGTGCACCTCCACTTTGGGGGCCCTCAGTTAACTCCTAAAGGAAACATTCCCAGCAGGTTCTTCAGGAAGACTTGCTGTACTGGAAACATGCTTGGCTGTGTATAAAATCCTTGGTTCTAGCTGGGCGTGGTGGCGCACACTTGTAATCCCAGTACTTGGGAGGCTGAGACCACAGGATCCAGGTTCGCGGCCAGCCTCAGCTCTCTCTCTCTCTGTCTCTCCCTGTCTCTCTCTCTCTCTCTCTCTCTTTCTCTCTCTCTCTCTCTACTTAGTGAGGCCTCCGCAACTTCATGAGACCCGGTTTCAAAATAGAATATAAAAAATTGGGCCGGGGATGTAGCACAGAGGTAGAACACCCCTGGGTTCAATCCCCAGTACCGCAAAATAAATAAATAAAATCCTTGGTTCTGCCTTGGTCTTCTCCTCTAACCTGTTATCTGGTTCTCTGTTTCCTACAAGACTAGAGATTTGCTGGAACCACCCCTATTACAAATTCTTTCTCACAATATCAGACCTATGTCAATCACAAGTTCTATGTTTGGGTTCAATACATGTTCACCAAACCTCTAAGCCTAGTGTTTTCTACAAGAATTAATGACAATAAACTTTCAAGTTAAGGCTTTTGGCTTGGAGTAGGAGAAGGGAGACAGGATGTTCAGACCCCAACACTGTACAAAACTTTGTGTGGAAGCTGAATTTAGATAGGGTTCTCAGAATAGAAACAGCTGGGACACCAACTGAGGAATGCCTCAGGCGTGAGGCTATGTGAGAAGAAGCATTCGTAGTTTAAAAAAAGGTTCCAGGAGCCAGGCGTGGTGGCACACGCTTGTAATCCCAGTACGTGGGAGGCTGAGATAGGAGGATCGCAGGTTCATGGCCAGCCTCAGCTACTTAGTGAGGCCCTCCACAACTTAGCAAGCCCCTGTTTCAAAATAAAGAATAAAAAATATAGGACTGGGGGTGTATCTCAGAGGTAGAATGCCCCTGGGTTCCATCCCCAGTACCACCAAAAAAAAAAAAGGGGGTTCCAGGACTTTTTCTCCTTGTAACAGCTGGCAGTATATTCCTAACCCCTTCCCAGAATTTACTGGAACAAACTCTCATCTCCAACTCCCCAAAGCCTTTGAGATTTCACAAGAGACTGGGGTGTCAGGCCTGGAAGGGATCTGAGATGTGACTACCTTTTCTTCCATTAACAGATGAGGAAGCTGGCAGAGTGAAGACTGGGGTGGAAAGGGAAATATTTTAAACTTCCATGTGAAATGTCAGGCTTAAGCCAGGCGTATTGGCACATGTGTGTAATCCCAGTACTTGGGAGGCTGAGACAGGAGGGTCACAGGTTCAATGGTTAGCCTCAGCTACTTAGTGAGGCCCTCTGCAACTTAGTGATGATGTAGGATAGGAGAAATAAGTAGGTAGGAAGGAGACAGACAGGAAGGAAAAGTAAAATATAACTTTAATATAAGAACCTGGAGCTGAAATACTTCAGTCTTTACTCCCCAAACCAGTTCTCTTTCCCAGACCCGACTCCCAAATACCTGGGAAATCTGTAGATCCTAGAGTTAACTAAAAGAAATTATAATTGCACTGTGCATTGATAACAAGACAGGTATGATATTTTGAGAATCCTATAATTTAGGAGACTCTCCAGCTTATCTGTCAATAATATAATGAAGACCCCAATCAGCCTGAGGACCCTAAGGTTGACCAGACCACCAGGAACCACCTCAGGACTACTGAACTGAGATCATCCTCCCTAAAGCTGACCAGACTAACAGTCCACCATAAACCGCCTCGGGACTACAGGACTGAGATCATCCTCACATACCTCCCCTAGCCCACTACTCACGAAAGTCCCTTATAAGAAAAGAGCCCTGCACTCCCCAAAAGGCCTTCCTCATCTTGAGGTAGCCCACATTCTCTCTTGAGAGAAAGAATTTCTTCCCTTTTTCCCAAATAAAGCTCCATCCATGTCTCTGACCGGCATGTGCTAAAATTCTTTTTTGTCACATTAGCCAACGACCTTGCAGATACTGAGTTCCTGAGTTGAGGACTCAGCCTAACAGTGAGACCCTGTTTCAAAATAAAGAATCAAAAAATAGGGCCGGGGGTGTAGCTCAGAGGTAGAATGCTCCTGGGTTCAATCCCCAGTTCTGCAAAAAAAAAAAAAAAGAAACATCAGGCTTATTAATTTTTTTTGAAAAATAAAGCTGGACGTGGTGGCACACGCTTGTAATCCCAAGTACTTGGGAGGCTGAGACTGGAGGATCTGGGTTCGCGGCCAGCCTCAGCTACTTAGTGAGGCCCTCTGCAATTTAGTGAGACCCTGTTTCAAAATAAAGAATAAAAAATAGGGCTGGGGATGTAGCTCAGAAGTAGAATGCCCCTGGGTTCAATCCCCCAGTACCGCCAAAAAAAAAAAGAAAAAGAATTTTACCACAGAAATCTAACCCCAATAAGAATGGCAATTATTAAGAAGTCAAACAACAACAAATGTTGGCGAGGATGTGGGGAAATCGGGACTCTTCTACACTGTTGGTGGGATTGCAAACTAGTTCAACCACTGTGGAGATCAGTGTGGAGATTCCTCAGAAAACTGGGAATGGACCCACCATATGATCCGGCTATACCACCACTGGGTATCATACCAAAGGGATTGAAACCATATATGCATATCCATGTTCATAGCAGCACAATTCACAGTGGCCAAATTATGGAACCAACCTAGGTGTCCATCAACAGATGAGTGGATTACAAAATTGTGGGAAATATACACAATGGAATTCTACTCAGCAATAAAGAAGAACAAAATAACATCATTTACAAGAAAGTGGAAAGATCTGGAGAACATTATGTTAAGCAAGATCAGTCAATCACAAAAAAAGAAGGGACATATGTTTTCATTAATATGTGCAACCTAAGGAGTAGTAGGGTCACACAAGGGACTCTGGTTGATAATGGAGAACCCTCAGTGGAACAAGGGAAGTGGTACAAGGGAAGGGGGGGCAAGAAAGAAGGGAATTAATGGAATTACTATCATAAACAATATGTACATGTGAAAATAAACTAACGTCATTCTTGGTAATTCATACGAGTGGGGGGAGGCGGGGGGGACACTAAGAGCTGTGTGCATGTATGTTAACATGAAATAGATATTCATTGCGATGTAAGACTCCAATGCACCAATAAAAGCACATTAAAAAAAAGAAATGAATAAGAACTAAAATATTCTTAACTGAATCTTATTTTTAAAACAATGTAAGAAAAAAAAGCCCAACCCAGTTGCAGTCTCTATGTTCCTCTCTCTCTTATTCCCCTCCTTTCTAGAAGAAGCCATTATCTAGAGTTTGGTATAAATTTGCTCCATGTGTTCACATTTTTGTTTCATATATCTATTAGTAAATCTTAAATATTTTATTTTATAGAAATGATAACATAGCATATAACATTCCAAATTTTGCTTTGTTTTTGGTTTTGATAGCAGATCATAGCTTCAGTGGACCTCCTTGTATAGACTGCTGTAAGTATGTGCTAGTGTCTTTTATATATCATCACATATAGAAGTGGAATTCATTGCTAGATAATAAATCATTTTGTAACTTTAGAAGAGATTGTCTGATTCTTCCCAAAGTGGAGTTCTTTGCTGTTCTGTCTTCATCAACACTTCCCATTGTTCAACTTAAAAATTTTTATAAGTCAGGCATGGTGGTGCACGCCTGTAATCCCTGTACTTGGGAGGCTGAGACAAGAGGATTGCAGGTTCAAGGACAGCCTCAGCAAGTAGTGAGACTCTTAACCTAGTGAGACCCTGGTTCAAGATAAAATAAAAAAAAATAGGGCTGGGGTGTAGCTCGGAGGTAGAATACCCTTGGGTTCAATCCCCAGCGCCACACACACACAAAAATTTATAAAATCTGATTGGTGTGAAAAGTTATTATTTTACTGTACATCTTGATTAATGATGAGAATTTGGGGGGCATTAAAGTTTACTGTTTTTTGACTTGACTGTTCATATCCTTTGCCCATTTTTCTATTGGGTTACTAGTCTTTTACTTAGTGACTTGTAGAAATTCCTTAAACTCTGGATATTATTTCTTTGATGGTTTTGATATGAAGTTAATATTTTCCCCCAGTCTATGGTTTGTCTTTTCGTGTGTGTGTGGTGCTGGGGATTGAGCCCAGAGTATTAACTTCTAAGCTGTACCCCAGCCCTATTTTATTTCATGTATTTATTTATGTTTGGTGCTGGGGATTGAAGCCAGGGGCATTCTACCTCTGAGCTACACCCTAGCCCTTTTTATTTTTTATTTTGAAACAGGGTCTTGCTAGGTTGCTTAGTGAGAGTCTCACTAAGTTGCTGAGGCTGTCCTCCAACCTGTGATCCTCCTGTCTTAGCCTCCCAAGTACAGAGATTACAGGTGTATGCCACCATACCCAACCTATGACTTATCTTTTAACTCTGTTTATAGAATTCTGCTTATATGAACATTTCACATTTTATTTTGTGTGTGTGTGTGTTACTGGGGATTGAACCCAGAGACATTCTACCTTTGAGCTATACCCCCAGCCTGATTTTATTTCTTATTTGGAAACAGGGTCTTGCTAGGTTGATGAGAGTCTCACTACCTGCTGAGACTGTCCTCGAACCTTCGATCCTCCTGTCTCAGCCTCCCAAGTACAGGGATTACAGGTGTGCAACACCACAACATTTCACATTTTATTTATTTATTTATTTATTTATTTATTTATTTATTTATTCTGAGGTACTGGGGATTGAACCCAGGGGCATTCTACCTCTGAGCTACACCCCCAGCCTTATTTTTTGTTCTTTATTTTGAAACAGGGTCTCACTAAGTTTGGAGGGCCTCCCTAAGTAGCTAAGGCTGGCCACGAACCTGCGATCCTCCTGTCTCAGCCTCCCAAGTACTGGGATTACAAGCGTGTGCCACCATTCCCGACTCCATATTTTATATAGTCAATATTGATGATATTTTTTTATTTATAACAATGCTGATCTACAACTGGACACCAATTGAAAGCAACACCAAGTAAACCCCTATAACTCCAGTGTTCTCCAGGCCATCGGTGAATGAGTCAGTTGGCACAAGTGTTCTGGTAATTGGGACGGGCTATGTAATTAGCAGTGGTCCATTCCTATCAGGTGTCAGAATGCCCTTGCCTTCTGAAAGGAATTTTGGATGAGAAGTCATCTCTGCTGGTTCTGCTCCTACTGGTGTGACTGGTAGAGAGCTGGGGCGTGGCAGGAAGAACACTGGGCAGACACCAGCAGACCTGGCCTCCAGCTCTATCTTTAATTCCATTTGAACCTCAGTTTCCTGAGCTGTAAAAAACAATGCTGCTGCTTCACAGGGCGGTCAGGCTCAAATTGGATAGGAATGAAATGCTTTGTAAAAATGACTGATAAAAGCAAAAGACTTTACAAACCCCTGTGAACCTCAGTGTTGGAGGTGTAGAATAAGAGGGATGAAAGTAGGTATTAATGGCCCCTTTGAGCTCTACAATAGTCTGTGATTCTGTGACAGGGGGTAAAATCAGACCCTCCAAATAAGATAGAGTAGCAGGTGGCCTCTAGCTACCTTGGCTGGAGGTGCTCTTGTAAGGCCACCTTCTGGAACAAGAAGTATATAAAGCATATAAGATAATGCGGTATCCCTCCCCGTCTCCATTGCTTTTCCCACTCCCTCCTTCCTCTCTTCTACCCTTTCCTCTGTCTGTCTTTCCTTCTTTTATCCTTCCCCCTTCCTTCTTTCTTCCTTTCTCCAAACTTGCTATCCTTCCCCCTTTCCTGATCGGCTTCTATTTATCTTCAGATGTTCTTTTTTTCCTGAGAAAAATCCTCTAGGAGGCTTTTCCTAAGCTCTCAAATTTTTCTTATTGTCTTGCTGGAATTCCTTGAAATGAGCCCTTCCTATTTGCCTCCACAGTGTACTCACAACCTTCATCATTACACTTAACCACATACATTTTAATTATCTGCAGTCCTTAATAGAATACCAACTTGGGTTAGGGAAGCTCATGTCTTGTTCTCTGCTGTATCCCCAGAGCCTGTTCTGGGGCACCTACATATCAGGTGCTCAAACCCTGTTGGATGGATGAATAGTACAAAGTACAAAAAGCAACCAGCTGAAGGAGCTACAGGTGGTTCAACTTTGGAGCCCGTGCAGAGAGCTAAGCCTGAGGGTCTCACTTAGGCGCTACTGGAAACGTTTCCAAGATGGCAGAAACAGAGCAGACACATTAAGCTGTGGTGCAGAAAAGGTTAATGAGCTCCCCAAATGCATACATGAAGAGGAAGGTTTCCAGACTGAGTGAAACCACATGGAAAACACCTCTGTTTTCTACTCCTGAAAAGTGGTCCACGCCAGACCCTTTCTCTGGAGCATAAGTGCTTTATCACGGCTTTCTCCTCACTGTACCCTCCCTTCCCCACATTAACCTATTGGGGAAGCAAGGACAGAGGAGATCCGCCTTCACCCAGCTGACAGATGAACTTGGTCTTGAAGGATGAACAGTAATGTGTCCATCTGAGAAAAATGAAGTGGGTGTTGGACAGAGAAGCAGCCTATTTATTAAACAATTCATTCAACAACTATCCGTAGAGCCCCACTATGTGCCCTGTACTATTGTGGTGCTGAGAGTGGCCTGCACAAAGGGAACGGTCCTCCTGGGGTCCCTCCCCTGCCCTGCGGAGGTCCTCCTGGGCCGGTGACCCCCGGAGCCGAGCCCGTGCAGCTCTTTTGAGAATGTGACATGCCTCTACATGGTCCAGGAGAACAGGGGCCTGGCTGTTTTTGTGCCGAGGAGGACGTGAGGGCTTGTGTTTCTCAGCCTTGTGATCAAAGGAACACAGCTGTTACAGGAGAAGCCTTGGAAATGTAATCTGACTGCCCCGAGCGCAGAAGGGGCCTCACCATCTGCCGGGGCTGCAGTGGTTTCAGGACTGTCTTTGGCGGAACACTCCTTGCACGCATCTGCCAAGGGAAATAACCAGGTAAGAAAAAATAGAAATGGAATAAAGGCTGGAAGAAGTCTCATAAATCATCATATACCATTACATGGAACGTTTATGGAGAAGATCAGTAGAAAGAAATACAGGGTTACAGGAAGGTGAAAGATAAATTATTAAAGGGGTCATTTTTATGGCAAAGCTAGAATTTCCACTTGCAGCAAATTTTGGACTGATTCATGTGGAGTGCTAGGAAGGAAACAAGCTTCTTCCTTGTCTGATTGGGTTCTGCTTATTTGCCTGACTGAGTCAACTTGATATTTAAAACAATTTAAACCCTCTTCTCCAGCTGGCTGCAGGCACTGACATGCAGTTTATAATTGAGAGAGAGAGAGAGAAGGAATGGCGAGGGGGTGGGATATATTTTACTATAAAAAGATTTCTTTACATATTAAAAAACTTTCATCAGTTTTAATTTTTAAGTTATATATGCAATAGTTTAAAGAGACTATCAGTGCCAGGCGTGGTGGTACATGCCTGTAATCCTGGTACTTGGCAGGCTGAAACAGGAGGATCGCAAGTTTGAGGCCAGTCTTAGTGAAGGAAACACATCAGGCTGGCCCCAATTTGTTAGTTATAGCTGACTGCATTTTGTAAAGTTTCCACTTACTAGAAAACTTTAAGATGCCTGGTTCCACATACCAGGAGCAGAGCGAGAAATCCCAAAAGCTAGATAAGAGTGAAAAAAAAAAAAAGAAAAAACGCCTGGTCGTAAAGATAAATGTCAGTATATCCTACACAGTCAGCTCAGCAACCCAAGCAAATCAGCATTCTCCCCGGACTGCATACTTTAGGATACCCAATCAGTTCAAAGGTCGCTTGCTTTGTGAGGGCTTTAACTGAGTGAAATATATGTAAGCCCAGGCTTGTCTTTGTTCGGGGCGCAGACTCCATTTTTGGCTACAGGGGTCTGTATGCCCGGCCGGCTGTATTAATTATTATTATTATTTTTTACTAAAAGGTCTTCAATAAAGTTTTTTCTGTAATTCTCCACTCTGGCTGGTGGTTTCCAATTATTCCCAATCCTCGGACCTAACACTTAGCAATTTAGCAAGGCCCTCAGCAACTTAGTGAGATATTGTTTCAAAATTTTAAAAAAGGGGGGCTGGGTGTGTAGCTCAAAGGCAGAACACCCCTGAGTTCCAGCCCCAGTACCAAAAAAAAAGACCATCAGTTTTACAATAAACAATAGCTATTCTCCACTCACTTCATTCTTGTCCTCTGACAACCACTTTCGCCTTTTCCTTCATTCATTTCATGTTTCTTCAATAATTGCTTTTGCTAATTCATTTTTTACACTGTTTTTATTTTTATTATGTATGTATGTATGTATGTATGTATGTATTTATTTATTTATTTTTGTGGTGCTGGGGATGGAACCCAGGGGCATTCTACCCTTGAGCTACACCCAAGCCCTATTTTATTTTTTATTTTGAAACAGGGTCTCACTAAGTTGCTGAGGCTGGCTTCGAACCTGTGATCCTCCTGTCTCAACCTCCCAAGTACTGCCACCCAGTTTACACATATTTTTAACAAACTACTTGTATTAGTCCTTGGCTTTTCAGTTATAGACATTATATTGGCTTCTCACTATGGTGGAAAGAACTTATTTCTTTTTACTCCTCCTCCCCCAATATCCCAATAGAGTTATATTTTAATTTTGTTTATCTCACTATTCAGTGTTTACTTTAGGAATATGAAAATATTTTTCAGAGCTGAGCAATGTAATAAATAGGACTTCTTTTTCCTTTCCTGCGCAAATTTAAATTTTTCTCCTCGGGGTGAAAGGTGCCATCTTTTCACTTGTTTCCTGCTTGCTCTACTATGCCCTTCTTTTTTTTTTTTTTTTTGAGGTATCGGGGATTGAACCCAGGGGTGTTCTACCTCCGCGCTACACCCCCGGCCCTATTTTTTTTTATACGTTATTTTGAAACCGGGTCTCACGAAGTTGCGGAGGGCCTCACTAGAGAGAGAGAGAGAGAGACAGGGAGAGAGACAGAGAGAAAGAGAGAGAGAGAGAGAGAGAGAGCTGAGGCTGGCCACGAACCCCGATCCTCTGGTCTCTGTCTCCCAAGTACTGGGATTACCAGCGTGCGCCACCACACCCGGCTTACTATGCCCTTCTCATTGACTTAGCCCTGAACTCTGCCGATGCTCTCAGGTCCTCGCACGGTGTGGGATGCATCAGGTTGGTAGTGGACTGCATTTTCCTACAGCATCTCTCCAGTCTTCTGACCTGCTCCAATTTGCACCTGGCGTCCTTTATTCCAGGCACCCGGATGCGCATTCACTATCGGCTTGGGGTGCCCTTGGTCTCTCCTGTTTCTTGCACCTGGCGTCCTTTATTCCAGGCACCCGGATGTGCATTCACTATCGGCTTGGGGTGCCCTTGGTCTCTCCTGTTTCTTGGATCCCATGTCTTATTTCATGGCCAGCCTCCTCTAGGGCTGATCCATTGGAGGCAAATTGTTTGAAACCAAGGGTGTCTGGAAATATCTTTATTCCACCCTTTGACTGGATTGATAATTGATTAGGCATAGCATTTTAAGTTCTATGTATGTAGCCGTCCTTCAAAATTTTGAAGTGATCTCTTCCCTGCCTTCTGTTTTGCAATGTTGGTCACCAGAGGTTAGAGACCAATTTCATTCCTCCTGTGTGTTTTCTCCTCCTGTGTAATTTCTGTTCCCACAAATTGCTTTGCTTCTGCTTATTTTAAACTCTTCCATTTTTTCTGCTAATATTTAGATGTATAGGACTATTTTTTGTGTGTGGTACCAGGGATTGAACCCAGGGGCATTCTACCTCTGAGCTACATCGACAGCCCTATTTTTTCTTTATTTTGAAATAGGGTCTCACTAAGTTGTAGAGGGCCTAAGTAGCTGAGGCTGTCCTTGAACCTGCAATCCTCCTGCCCCAGTCTCCCAAGTACTGGGATTACAAGCGTGTGCCCCCACACCCAGCTCTAATATTTTTTCTACTGGGAATTGAATCCAGAGGCATTCTACCTCCAAGCTACAGCCCTTTTTATTTTTTTATTTTGAAACAAGGTCTCACTAAGTTGCTGAGAGTCTCACCAAGTTGCTGAAGCTGGCCTTGAAACTGTGATCCTCCTGTCTCAGCCTCCCAAGTACTGGGATTATAGGCATGTGCCACCATGCCCCGTGTACACCTGTCCTTTTGCTTTATACCTTCTAACATTTACTTGCTGCTTCTCCTTCAGTTCTTCCTGTCTTCTTGGCTTTAGGTCTTTAAAAAAATCATCTACGTTCAGTTTGAGAGGAACTAAAATTAGAAATATTTTCACAATCTGCTATAGTTATTAAACTAACTTAGAAGCCCAGAAAACTTTTAAGTTGAAGGCAAAGAGATACTGTTCCTATCACTGAATCTGAAACATCAGTTGAAGCCAGGAAATTAGCAAGCAGGTCAGATAAGGGTTCAGATCTTAGGCCCTAGCATCAAGCCTGAGACTGAACTCTGTTATTTGCTATATGTCTCAGTCCATTTTGTGGTTGCTGGAACAAAATACTCAAGGCTGGATACTCTGTAAAGAAAAAATTCTGGTGGCTGGAGGGTCCAAACAGCATGGTGCTGGAGTCTAGGGAGGGCCCTCTGGCTGCGTCACAGTAGGCAGGTGGCATCATGGCAGGTGCTTGTGCCAGAGGTGAGTGGCGTGAGATGGCATGGCGAGAGAGGAAGCAAGAGGCCAAGGAGGAGCCAGGCTTACTCTTTATAACAACCTGCTTTTGAGGGGACTGAGCCACTCTGGTGAGACCTAACTCTCTCCCTCATGAGGGTGGGCCAGGATGCAATCGCCTCCCTCTAGGCCCCACCTTTTAAAGGTCCTGCACCTTTCAATACCATTACATTGGGAACCAAGCTTCCAACACATTAACATTTGGAGAACAAACTATAACTAGGACTAGGTTTCTGACCTTTTGACATTTACCTAATCTCTCTCAACTTTGGCCTTTTTCATCTGGACAACAGAAATAGGTAATTTATGATCTTGAAGTACATACATGTCTTTTATGTGCTTCTTTTTTTTCAGTCTCCAAATCCATGAATTCACTTCTTTTTTATGCTTTTATTGGTGTATTATAGTCTCACATCATAATGTAAATCATGTTGACAGTGACATACATGCACACAGCACTTAGTGGCCCCCCATCTCCCTCCCTATCTCCCCCCTTCCCCATACAGAGTACTGAGACTGACATTGGTATTTTCAGATAGGTACACATAGACGATGGTAGTAATTCCTTCAATGAACCTCACTCTTCTCCCTCCTCTTCCCTTAGACCACCTCCCTGTCTCTACTGAGGTTTCTCCTCCATTGTCTGGAGTCCCTCTGGTAACCCAATTACTCCCTAGCTTGTACATATTAGAGAAAACATATGCCCCTTCACTTTCTGTGACTGGCTAATCTCACTTAACATAATGTTCTCCAGGTCCTTCCATTTTCTTGCAAATGACATAATTTTGTTCTTCTTTATTGCTGAGTCAAATTGTCTAAGCTCTAGAACAAGTAAATGCCCAATAAGTTGAGGTAACTAGGGTGCCCAAGAAAGGACAATCAGTAAGGAGAAATCACAGTAACCAACTTTATGCCCTCTTATTGCATGTTATTGAGCACCCATCACGTACCAGACAGTGCGCTAGGCACTGAGGATAGAGCGGAGACCAGAGTGTGCATAATGTTTGCCTTCAAGGATGTTAGCGTCTGGAGAGGGAGAAAACAATAAATAAACACAAGTAGTATATAATTAAAATTTGTAGTACGTGCTAGAGAGGAAAGAAACAGAATGCTCATGAAAGAGAATAACAAGGGGGAATCAGTTTGGATTAGTCTATTGGGAAAATCTCCTAATGAGGGAGACCACTGCAGATACCAAATTCAGACTAATGTCAAAGTGGATCAATAAGACTCACATGCCTTTTAACCATTTGAAGTAAATGAATATTAATCCGTAACATAAAAGTCAAAGGATCAGCGACGTGACCTTACTGTCTAGTCATTTAACGTGGCTTTGAATTCCTCATATAATTTCCTCAAATAATCTCTCAGTTCATCCACAGTGCTGCAAATCTATGCAAATATTGGACAGTGGGAATAACATAATAAGGTTAAAAATAAAGAGGACAGACTTTTTCCCTTTTAGTCCTCACGCTTTAGTTTTATTACTGAATGTAATGTTTTTAGTAAAGCATAAATATAGTTTAGGAGTGATAGAGTCAGAAGCGAAGCATCCTTCTTCCCCGCCGGCCTCGCCCCAGGGACCACCATCACTAATTCAGCCCTTTTCCCTGGCTTGCCTTTTTGCATTTGCTCTGAGTATATGACATTATATTCTCAGAAATGAAAAATGTAAATGTATGCAAGACTAGAATATGAGTGACAAAGTATTAATAATGGTTGACATTGCTATTTTATACTCAGTTTTCCCTTCCTAACGTTTCTCTCCATTTCCACAATTTGCACGTATTACTTTTATAACTAAAAAGTTAATTTTATTTAAATAAAAGAATGTTATTTATGATGAATAATAACAAAGCACTTTATCTCTCTCTTTTTTTTTTGTGGTGCTGAGGATTGAACTCAGGGTCATTCTACTCCAAGCTACACTCCCAGCCCTATTTTATTTTGTTTTATTTAT
This sequence comes from Glis glis, assembly GCA_004027185.1. Taxonomy (NCBI): domain Eukaryota; kingdom Metazoa; phylum Chordata; class Mammalia; order Rodentia; family Gliridae; genus Glis; species Glis glis. Next base: position 15,884 of record PVJS01010085.1, on the reverse strand, counting down.
TTATTTATTTGCGGTACCGGGGATTGAACCCAGGGGCGTTCTACCTCCACGCTACGCCCCCGGCCCTATTTTTTATACTTTATTTTGAAACCGGGTCTCACGAAGTTGCGGAGGGCCTCACTAGGTAGAGAGAGAGAACGACAGGGTCTTGCTAAGTTGCTGACAGCCTCACTAAGTTGCTGAGGATGGCTTCGAACCTGTGATCCTCCTTCGAACCTGTGTCTCAGCCTCCCAAGTACTGGGATTATAAGCGTGCACCACCACACTCAGCTCTGTCTTATTCTTAAAGAGAGAGAAATATTCATTTGATTAAAAAGTGTGGTGATATTTCTAACTAGTAATTATATTTTGCTGAACCCAGATTACCTGTGAATATTTATTCTGCTAGTTTTTAAAAAATGTGACAGCAAGACCATGCTTTAATTTCTAACTGCCATGTAAAATATTCATAAAAGGAGGAGCTGGCCTTTGTCAGCAAAGTTGTCTTTTCTGTAATGAATTCATGGGCAGATTTCTTTGAAAAAAATTCTCTAACATCTTTAAGTAAATAGTAGAATTGATAATTTATCAGTCTTCAAAGAAGAATGGTTAAATCTCCATTCTTGTCTAGTATTTTTCTTCTTTTTAACTTGGTTTTATTTATTTTTTATTTCTGTGCACTGGGGATTGAACCCAGGGGCATTCTACCTCTGAGCTACACCCTAGCCTTATTTTATTTTTATTTTGAAACAGGGTCTCGCTAGGTTAATGAGAGGCTCACTATTTGCTGAGGCTGTCCTTGAACCTGCGATCCTCCTATCTCAGCCTCCCAAGTACTGGGATTACAAGCTTGTGCCACCACACTGGCTAAAGGTTTTATTATTTTATTTGGATTATAAAAGATCAGAGAAAATATAAATAAATAAATAAATAAATAAATGTGTATATAAATAAATACTTATTCCCACTGAATGATCCACTTGGATCCTACCATAATTAAATTGTATCAAGGCTATGCTAGTTCTTTGAGACATTCAGGTAGAGTTTAATGACGTCATATTGTTAATGAAATTTTAATGGATTGAAAATGTTCATGCTGGGAGTGGTGGCGTGCACTTGTAATCCCAGTACTTGGGAGGCTGATACAGGAGGATTGCAGGTTCGAAGCCAGCCTCAGCTACTTAGTGAGGCCCTCTGCAACTTAGTGAGACCCTGTTTCAAAATAAAGAATTAAAAAATGGGGCTGGAGGTGTAGCTCCTAGGTAGAATGCCCCTGGGTTCAATCCCCAGCACTGAAAAAAAAAAAAGAAAAGAAAATGTTCCATGAATGATATATATATTGGTTCAGTGCCTGGGTTTACTACTAAAGTTTATTACTAAAGTAATCCCAGTGCCTGGCATTACTACTAAAGTTTGTGAATCCTTATCCATATCAATCACAGCCTATAGACTGAACATATAATATTTATTGCTATTTTTAAATATTTGTAGATGCTATAGGATTTAATATAACGTGAATTCACTTAAAACTATTAAAATATTTTGAATATGCATGTTTTCCAATAAGTACTTTTTACAAGGTTAGGACTTATTTAGTGAGATGAGCACTGAATCTGGAGTCTATTTTTGAAAGATGAAGATACTGACTTCATATATATAAAAGGTAAGATTCATTCTGGGTTGACCATTTAGCTAGTATGTGGCCACCTGTGTGGGTCATTTATATTTCCTCATGTAAAAAATGAAAATAAAAATAAAAACTATTTATTCCTATATGAATTTTGTCTTCAGTGCTTTGAAGAAGCCATGTACTTTGAAAATATTAGATGTCGCTATGATGACAGCTGTTACGACAATGACATGAAACATGATGAAAGAATTGTAACTAATAATTCACCTATCCCCCAACCTCAAGGCCAGAAAATCAGATTCCATTTTCTTTTCTTTTTTTTGTAGTACTGGGGAATGAACTAAGGGGTGTTCTACCTCTGAGCTACACCTCCAGCCTTATTTTATTTTTTAATTTTGAGACAGGGTCTCACTAAGTTGCAGAGGGCCTCACTAAGTAGCTGAGGCTGGCCTTGAGCCTGTGATCCTCCTGTCTCAACCTCCAAGTACTGACATTACATGTGTGTGGCACCACGCCTGGCTAGGTTCAATTTTCTTGATTTTGAAGCTCATAAAAGTTTATTTTCTGCTATTTACTTCAATAATAACTTATTTAAAAAATTGAAGTGGAAGGAGTGATATCAAAAGGAGGACATAAAAACCATGTCAAAGGTGCCACTGGCCTAAAATGGAACAAAATTAGATAGTGGGAAAAAAAATAATCATTGATTACTGATTGAAGCATCAAAAATAGAAAAATCCTCTAGTTATAAATAAAAATATTAAGAAAACTCATTTGTACTCATTGGAGGTTGATAGGGTATCAGCCATTACCTATGAAAATTGATATATAAAGGGATTCCTCCCTTCTGTCTGAACTGTATTTTGGGGATAATCCAACAGAATTTGATGAAGGAAAGTGCTTTATGGAAGAACTTCAGTAAATAAATATAATATATATTTATAGATAGAATTAGAATATTACTAGTTTGCAATCCCTACTAAATAATAGATCATGGCAACAGTTGTTAAGGACTTCTAAAGCCATCACAAATTAGTTTTTTATATGTTTTTATTGGTGCATTGTAGTCTCACATCACAATGAGTATCAGTTTGGTGTTAACATACATGCACACAGCTCTTGGTGTCCCCCCCCGCCTCCCCCACCACATGTAGCACTGAGAATGATGTTGATATAATCTCATATGTACACATTGTTTATGATAGTAATTCCATGGATTCACTTCTTTCTTGCCCTTTCCCTTCCCTTGTACCCCTTCCCTTGCACCTCTGAGGGTTCTCCATTGTCATTGGAGTCCCTTTTGTGTCCCCACTACTCCCTAGGTTGCGCATATTAATGAAAACATATGTCCCTTCTTTTTGCCATCACAAATTATTGATTGGTCTTAGAAGTATCATAGCTTGGAAAACCAGACATTAGCGGCTTTATAATGTTATGTAATAAGACGAATACAGCACCAACTAGAAAGCATTCTTTCCAAAAAAAAATTGAACCTGAATCTAATCACCAGTGTAGATGAACTAGATCTAATTGGCATTTTATGATAAATACAGAAGATAAAGGAACGAGTTCAATGACATCACAGGGGAGCCACAATCCAGAATGTGGACATCCAACAGGATAACAGCTCTAATTCCCTGACAAATTAATAGCGCAGAAAAGAGAGAAAATTATTAAGAGAACAAAGACACAGTAACCAAATGAATTTTGTTTGGATCCTAATTTGTACAAACTGGAGAAATAGATTCTTGAGACAATCAGGAAATGTGAATATAAATTGACTTTAAATAGAATTCAGGAATTATTGTTAATTTTGTTAGGCATGACAGTGGTATGGTGGCTGTGTTTAAAAAATTTATTAATTAGAGATGCATATTTGATGACCATAATTTCTGGGCTTTCCATCAAAATATTTCAGAAGAAATGACAGAAGGAAAGAAAGAGGGGGGGAAGGAAAAGAAAAGAAAGTGAGGGGGATAAGGATAAACGTAACAAGACTGGCAAAATTTTCATAATTTTTGAAACCTGTAATTCATTATATTTTTTCTTCTATTGTGTGTTTAAAAGTTCTACCATGAAAAGTTTAAAAGGGGAGAGGGTTAACAATAGATAAAAGAGAAATTGAAAAGGTCTAGGCAAATACAATGCAAAGTCATACTAAAAAAATACAAAAAGATTAAATGGATAACCTTCCCATAATATAATAAATTGCTAGACTTAAGAAGAAATAGAAAACTTATTAAAATAAGACCTATAACTATGAAAAAATCATGACATAGTCAAAAATTCCTTCTGACATCCCCAAAGGGTCAGCAGACTCACATAGTTCAATCTTCCACTTATACAAAAAATAATAGTAAGTCAGGAATGGTGGCATATGACTGCAATGCCAGTACTTGGGAGGCTGAGACAAGAGAATTGAAGGTTCAAGGCCAGCCTCAGAAACTTAGTAAGACCCCAGAAACTTAGCAAAACCCTGTTTCAAACAAACAAACAAACAAACAAAAAAGGGCTGGGGGTGTAGCTTGGAGGTAGGATGCCCCCAAGTTCAATCCACAGAATAATAATAATAATAATAATACATATTTTACAAAATTTGTTTCAGATAAGAAAGAGGGAAACACCTACCAGACTTCCATAGTCTGGATGGTAGATCTAATAGGGTTAACTATAGGGACTTGGATTATGCACCAAACTCATAGCAGCTGTTATATCTGGGGAGGTGGGAAGGAGCTTAGAACTGGATGTGGTGGTTCAATGGGACCCCAATTTTATTTGTGATATTTTAATTCTTTTATTTAAAAAAGGCAAAGAGCAATATGATCAGAACATTAAGAATGTTTAATTTTGTATAGCAGTAGCATTATAATTATTCTTTACTTTTCTAATTTTTAAAATTTTCTTAAAAAATGATCTACCACAAATTACATTGTCCCCAGCCCCACTTCAACAGCAGAGAAAATTATCCCTTTGAAGCATTTTCTGTGCCAACCTCATAAACAGCTATCAGACCTACTTGGTGGTAGGAAGCCTAGAATATTACTATTCTTAGATCAAGAAATCCTGAGTAGTTCATGTTACTATGGCTCTTGTAAACATCACCATCTTTTCTGAGTTTAAACTGATGAAATATTAGAATGTTTCATTTTATTTTATTTTATTTTTTGCGGTACCGGGGATTGAACGCAGGGGCGTTCTACCTCCGCGCTCCGCCCCCGGCCCTATTTTTTATACTTTATTTTGAAACCGGGTCTCACGAAGTTGCGGAGGGCCTCACTAAGTAGAGAGAGAGAGAGAGAGAGAGAGAGAGAGAGAGAGAGAGAGAGAGAGACAGGGAGAGAGAGAGAGAGAGAGAGAGAGAGAGAGAGAGCTGAGGCTGGCCGTGAACCTGGATCCTCCGGTCTCCGTCTCCCAAAGTACTGGGATTACAAGCGTGCACCACCACGCCCGGCTTAGAATGTTTTATTTTTAAAACCATTTGCCATTACTCCCCAGTGTTGAACAGTTATTAGTCACTTTACTTTCATGCATGTGTTTATCTAACAAACTTTTATGGAGTGCCTACTATACTGAGCACTACATGACTAGACACCGAGTCTACAGGGGAGAGACACCACCCCCCACTCAGGAGGGTCGATGGCAAGAAGGTCAAGGACGACTCCATGGTGAAATCAGTAGTGTATGAGGCTACATGAATCCCAGAGGCCAGTCTATCCCAGTCTTGAGGATCAGGGAACGAGGCACTGGGATTAAGATCATTTGTTAACCATCAGACAGGGCTGGGAGCCGTGGCGGAAACTGAGGAACCGCAGGTCTGGAATTGCTGGAGGGGAGGGCAGTGAGAATAGCAGCTAGATCACTGTAGGAAGACTGTGAATTCAGTCTGAGAGGTACAGGAAACCACTGAAATAAGAAACAATATGCTTTTTATTTTTGGTACTGGGGTGGAACCCAGGGGCATTCTACCTCTGAGCCATACTCCCACCCTTTTCATTTTTTGTTTTTGAATCAAGGTCTCGCTAGGTTGCTGAGAGTCTCGCTAAATTGCTGAGGCTGGCCTCAAACCTGCGCTCCTCCTATCTCAGTCTCCCAAGTACTAGTATTACGGGTGTGTACCACCACACCTGGCTAGAAACAATATGCTTTTTATTTGGAATGTAGAGAAGCCAGTTTCTATCTGGACCCCAGTTGAAAGTTCATGGGTAGAAACCTCCAGTGCTGCACAGTCTGTGTGAGGGCGCCAATGACGCCCTCTGTGTGAGGGCCAGTCTGTGTGAGGGCCTCAGCTGGAGTCGAAGCGCATGTCTCTCCAAGTCACGGAAGAGGCCTGAGAGAAGTCGATTTGCTCTGGGAGGTTAGGCACTTCGTGAAAGAGGATGCACTCTCAGAGAAGGAGAGTGCTGCCTGTTACTTCTATGTATCTCCTGACTAAACTTCCCAATGAACTGATATCTAGGTAAATGCTAGGGTGAGAGCAAGCTGGTATTCCTTAGTGCTTGTAGTGGTTAATTTTGTATGTCAGTTTGTGAGGCCGAAGAACAGCCATGACAGGCTGTGCTTCTGAAGGAACTAGGCTAGGCCTAAGTTTCTGTTTCTCAGAGATGTTCCCACAGAAACCATCGCTTGGTGGGGCCTGTCAGAACAATAGTGGGGCCTGAACCAATAGTTCCAAGAGATGTTCTCACGGAAACTGCCGCTTGGTGAGGTCTATGAGAACAATGGTGTAAAGTCCCCAACTCCCCAGGTGTGACGAGCCAATCAGTGAACTCCAAATACCCCTAACTGTTGCCAACTGTATATGTAACCAAAATGTATAAAAGCCTGAGTAATCTAGAGCTCGGGGTCCGAGGTCAATACTCCACTGTGCTGGATGAGACTTGGACCCTAGCTTGAGCTAGCCAATAAAGTTCCTTTGCTTTTGCATTATCGATTGGTGGAACTGGTCTCTTACTTCTCCGAACACTCAAACCCGCAACCTTACAAGTTTGACTGGGTTAAGGGTTTCTCAGATAGCTGGTCAAACTTTATCTCTGGGTGTGTCTATGAGAGTGTTTCTGGAAGGGGTTACCTTTAAATAGGTTGACTGGGTAAGAAGATCCTCCTTAGCAGTGTGGGTGGGCATCATCCAACCCACTGAGGGCCTGAATAGAACAAAAAGGTGGAGGAAACACAAATTCCTTCTTTCTTCTTGAGCTGTGACAGCTGTGTTCTCCTGCCCCTGGACATGCTAGTTCTTAGGTCTCTGGACTCTGGGATTCATACCACTGGCTTTCCTAATTCCCAGGTCTTAGAACTCAGACTGAATCTCACCACCTGCGATTCTCCAGCTGCAGATGGCGTACTGTGAGATGTCTTGGTCTCCTAATCACATGAGCCAGTTCACACACTACATCCCTGTTACCCATCTCTACATACCCTATTGCTCCTGCTTCTCTGGTGAACCCTGACTCACGCAGTGTACACCCCAACGGGGTACAACACCCCGCAAGAGGCACGCTTCCCCATTCCCACCCCCACACTTTGCTCCAGAAGTAAGTGTCACTTTGGTACCTCCAATGGTCAAAAGCTGTGGGACAACCCAAGTGCTGTGTGCATGTACGTCACTATTACTATGAACTACATTATGATGTGAGACTATAATGCACCAATAAAAGTATATTAAAAAAAACAAAGCCAGGCATAGTGGTACATACTTATAATCCCAGTACTTGGGAGGCTGAGACAGGAGGATTGCAGATTCAAGACCGGCCTTGGCAACTTAGTGAGACCCTGTTTCAAAACAACACAAAAATAAAAATAGGGCTGGGTGTGTAGAGCCCTATGTGTAGAGGTAGAATAATGCCCCTGGGTTCAATCCCCAGTGCCCCCCCAAAGTAAATAACCCTCAAAACCAACCAACCAAAGAAAAACAAACAACAACAAAAAGGCTGTGAGACTCAGCATAGGAAGGGCACTGTGTCGGCAGGGACAATCCCCAGGACAAGCAGCCCGCGGGGCGGGGTGCTGTAGGGAGGTGTGGTGTGTGTCTGGTATTGTGTGTCAGTCCTCAGTGGGAGTGTAAGTGCCCGGGGAGTGCGGTACCATCCAGCACAGGAGAAACAGAATAGAATAGTGAAAGGCTGGCGGAGGGAAGGAAAGGGAGATGGCTGTATGGCAGAACAGGCTTTATTGAGTAAAACCTGTGGAGGGGTTCTCCAGGGGATGCATCACATGTCTGCTTACAGGCTGAGGGTTTATGTAGGTTATTTTGGAGGGAAGTTCAAATTCTGGAGGGGAGTCCTTGAGGTGGGGAAGGCGTTATCTAAAGGTGCCTTGTGGTTTGTGCCAAGCAAGATATGGGGACTTTCCAGTAAGTGGAGGGCCTTCACAAAATGGAGTTGCTTTTGCTCCAGCCAGCCATCTAACAAAGAAGAAGAAAATTTTAGCCAATTGGACTTTTGTTAGCACAAAAAGAGTATCTCCATGAAAGCACAGATATAATTGGTGGCCCGAGGGATGTGTGTGAGGGATTTCTGTTCCACACTGGGGAATGGGGACAAGAATCTGTCAAACACAAGCTATAGTATGGCTAACCAGCTCACCTAGATATGCTGCCCCAACTCCCAGAATACCAGCCCCCAGTGACCCACGTTTGCTCTCACCATGAAAGGTTAGGTTACTCTCCAGCCTGCCCATCAACTGCCCCTTGCTGTCTGAGATGGCACACCTGACCCAGAGGGAAACCTAGCCTGTGGCTCGAATCCCACTAATCTCCTTCCACATTGCTGCAACTGGGCACTTCAGTGTTCTCATTATCTTCGCAGAGAGCACAGAGATAGATTTTCATGATTCTTCCTGACTCTTCTCTCTGCTTTAATAGCCAAGGGCTAAAGCCAAATGAACTCTTTCATGGAAAGCAACAAGCAATTTTGCAGGACCTTTATTATTCTTGCTCAAATGGCAATTGTGCTATTTGGACTGACAGATTCTCAGAAGAGATTCAGTGACAATACTGTTGATCAGATTCACTGAGGAACAGAATGTTTCAAGTGAGCATGTCTGGCTAGAATCTTCCTGAATGGTTCAGCATGTCCAGAGATGGCTGAATTCTCATTTCCCATTAGAAAAATAACAAAGCCAATCTGAAATCCGGGAGTGTTTTGAGGGCAGATGGTATTAGCCTAGTAGTAAACACATTTTTGGCTGTTCCCCTTTCCCCCTTCCTGGTAACTGTGTTTAATATACTGAGAGAAAGCTATTTGTGTGCATAATCTTATTATAGAAATATACTTGTTCCAGAGAAAAGAAATTCAGTTGGTTCCAAGTCAAATGATACTAACAGGTGTCACCTCACCAATCCAGGACTTGAAATGGGTTACTATAAACAGGAATAACATATTTTTCTGGCTCATGCTCCCACCTCTTGTGCAAGACTGCATAGCCCTAGAACATTCCTCCTGATTATTTCCATCAACTGCAGGGGTGGCTCAGATGTGCCCCAAAACAAGTATTGTCATTTCCAACGCAGCACATTTTATTGTGCTTTAGCTCTGGCTCTTTTCAGCTGCTCTCTGTTCTTTAGCTTGTAGAGCCTCATGGGAACTTCAAATCAGTATAGATCAGTATTCCTGCTTCTACCCGGCTCTGTAACACTAGAATGAAGGACATTGCATTGCTGGTCTGTGGATATGCTGTGGTCTGTGAGGTGCCACATGTAGGGACAATGTCTCTTTCCAATTCAGTGTTACATGCTGTTGAAATGATGAAATGGTAGAGTTCTGGAGTTTTTACCCACATCCCTATTTCCTCCCAGCACTAAACTGCAGGGAAGTAGAGAGGATGGCTTGTCAGTTTGGTGGCTTTGAGAATGTACCTCTCTGTCAACTGCATGGTCTGGAGGCAGCCCAGCAGCTCTGCTCTGAGATCATAATTGAGGCAGGGCAGAAGACCTGGGAACAGGAAGGGTTAAAAGAGGTCAACTGTATAAAGAACAAAAACAGGGAAGGTTATTAAGATATAGAGGCAACAATGTTCAGGCAGACTATAGAAATCAAAACAAAATTTCAGCCCCTTCTGTGGGCTGCATTCTGAGGACAACCTGTGTGTCAGAAATAAATTTCTATGGTGTCTTAAGAAAAGACACATATTTGAAAGCAGCTCGGCAAGGCGAATTTTACTTTTTCCTAAAAGAGATCCTGCCACCAGTAAGTCAGGCGTGCAGGAACAGCATGGTGGAACACTGCTGGGCATTTTATTTCCAGCGTGGGGCTTCTGTGCTGTGCTCCTATTGGTGGGAACATAGCCTCACAATCTTTCTGCCATTGACTGAAAGGGATGCCGGGGGAGGGGTCGGCACTCACAATTTACAGAAAATGCTATCTTTACAAAAATACAAGCACACATAAGGTTACACAATGGCAGTTTTACAAAATGAAGCCTTTGATAGAAAAGATCTACAGGATAGGGGTGGTGAGCAGACAAGTGGAGTCAGGAGGTCAGGGCCACCAGCCCATGAGATAATGATTCAGATTAAGGACTGAAACTTTTCAAAAGACATTGGGTCCCCAAGACACAATTCTGTCCAGTCATAAAAGAGCATATGAAAACCTCGATAAGGTATGAAAGTTCACCTCCCAAGAACCTCAAGCTGCTCTCTTTTGGGGACCTCTCTCCCCTGTGTGTGAGGAGCTATTTTGTTTTCTATCTTTCCTTGGTTTACAAATAAACTTCCATATTTTTACACCCTTCATTAGTCCTTGGATTTCATTTGTCGAAATTCACCGGACAAAGCTGGGCGTGGTGGTGCACATTTGTAATCCCAGTACTTGGGAGGCTGAGACAGGAGGATGACAGGTTCGCAGCCAGCCTCAGCTACTAAGTGAGGCCCTCCACAACTTAGTGAGACCCTGTTTCAAAATAAAGAATAAAAAATAGGGCTGGGGTGTAGCTTGGAGGTAGAATGTCCCTGGGTTTAATCCCCAGTACTGCAAAAGAAAAAAAAGGAATCCACTGGACAAGAATCCAATAAATGGAGATACCCTGTATCATTTTGGCACCCCAGATGGGACCATGAGGGAAAGGAACCAGTGAAGGAAGAACTTGGCTACATAATCATGTTTACGTGGAGGCCGCGCTTCCCACAGGCTGCTCCCTGTTGACCATGGAGCATGGGAGGGATACTAAGACTGCCACTTCCCTGGGAGACATGGGACACCTCTGACAGGTGGCTTGGACTTGAGGCTTCCTGCCAGCCTCGTCAAACTTTCCTTAGAGCCGTCTGGAAGCCTAACATGTTTCCACCCAAACTTCCTTCCCCTTTCCTGCCCGACCTGCACTGCTGTTTGATGACTCACTTTCCCCACTCCCTTCATATTTTCTTTCAGAGTCACATCCCCTACTATCCTTTTCTCTGGCACGTTTAGTTCCATCTTGGCATCTGCTTCTTACAGGACTGTAACCAAGCCCCCACAATGAAATTTGAAAAATGTTTTCTCTTATAAGAGGCTTGAGCTGTTCTCTCTCCCTTTAGTTAAAAAAGCAGTCATGGCACATTCTTCCCTTCCTCTGGTCAAGCTGACTAGAGTCCCTGTTTCCATTCCTATAATTGTCAATTGATAACCTTATTATCTTTGTGACACAGGGTGATTTACAAGTGTGATTTGCACAACCATAGATTGCTCAGTGGTCTACCAGATGTCCACTCCTTCCAAGGAGGCCAAAAACTTTGACTTTATCAAAATGTGTGAAGTTACCCCCCACCCCGTACACTCTCCCTTCTGTACCCCTTTCCCTTATATTACTTATAATCATGCCTGGGGTAAGGTGGATTTGGCAGGTCCTCCCATCCCCAATTCTTGGTATTACCTTCTCGATGAAACTGAGGTAGGATAGGAAAAATAAAAATAATAGGTAAAAAGGAAGCAAACTGGAAAGGAAGGAGAAAAATATAGGTTTATTTTGTTTTGTTTTTGTGGTACTGGTGATTGAATCCGGGAGCATTCTACCTCTGAGCTACAACCCCCAGCCCAAGTTTTTGTTTTGTTTTGTTTTGAAACAGGGTTCTCATTAGGTTGCCGAGAGTCTCACTATTTGCTGAGCTTGTCCTTGAACCTGTGGTCCTCCTGTCTCAGCCTCCCAAGTACTGGTATTACAAGTGTGTGCCACCACATTCAGCTGAAAATATAGTTTTAAAACCTAGAAACTTCATTATGTTCACCCTACAGGGTCTGCACTTTCTTTGTCAAAAGCCCTCAATAGGCTCACACTTTTAATCATAATGGCCTATCTGGCTTGTCCTTTCTTAAGCAAAGGTCCTCAAAAGGCCCATACTTTTTAATCATAATGGCCTATCTTCCCACCTGAAATTCCTGAGATGCTTGGATTCCCCCCCCCAGAAAAAGATGCTTGGATTACCCCCCCCCAAAGTCTGACTGTTGGTCAAGCCCAGGCATCACCCAGCACCCGCCAAAAAAATGGTGGGAACCCGAGGATTCAAAAAAAAGGGGACTAGATCCCCATCCATGCCATGCACCCCACCCACCCCCTCACTGGGTCTCCTATAAAAGGAGTCGCTCTTTCCCTCTTGAGATGGCTCACATTCTCCCTTGAACATGTACACCCCACTTTCTTAAATAAACTTCTGTCGCCCTTTATCCTCCAGCTGGTGTACAAACGTTTGGCTTCTCAGTCTCATTCTCGTTTAGTTGTCATGTTTTCGATAGGCTTAGGGGCAGCAGCACCCAAAAATTGGACAAGGTTCAAAAGTTTCTTACTTTCATTTTGTTACATCCTGATTTGCCTCGTTTTCCTCGGCATTCCCTACGCCTCCATACTGATCCCTTGTTGGTAACCGGGACTGTGGGGGCAGAGTGCCAGGTCTTAAAAATTTGCAGTTAAACTCATTTGGACAAACATACTCTCACCCCAGGGATAGATGGGGAGCACGAACAGGATGGCTTTCCAGATGGGCATATATAAGGGTCTGGTCACCCCAGCGTCTTGAGCCAACCCTCTCTTCCCAAGCAAAGAGAGTAGTTTTGTTTGGGACACACCCTGGTTGCTAAAACCAGTGCCTAGCTATGGGAGTAATGGGAAGAGATCCCCCGCTCTCTGTCTATTTCTTGCTCCCTTCGTTTTTGGCCAAAGCCGTTCTCCCTTAGAAGGTGAGTGCTTAAAAGCATGAAAAATAGGGTGCTTTTTAAGATTTGGATCCTGGCATACTTTAGCCTTCAGGAGGCCAGGCGCATGAAAGCAGCGGACGGCAGCCCCTGCACCGCATGGCGGGACCCCAGGCGCTGACCACATAGCCAGGCCAGGCCGAGGCTGCCCATTGCAATGGAGATCAGGCCCTAATTCCTATGGTTTTTCATGTGAAATGGTGATGTGTGCAGCTACTGAGTTTATTGCTGTTCTCTTGTTTTTGTCGAGAAGTTTTCGATCAGTTAGAAACCTGTTTTAGCAGGGAAGAGAAAAAGCTTGCTCTAAAGCTTTCTGTACAAATTAAAGGAAAATGTAAACTTTAACTGTCTTTATAAAAAGAAGTGCTTGTTTCATGCTCCAGCTAAGCCACGTGGACACTTTCGGATTTTGCCTTAACTAAAGTATTAAGAGGGAACAGTGCCATTTACTGGAGATAGAAACTGTTTACCTAACACGTGCTTTGTTTTACAGAGAAGGAATACCAGAAATCTCTTGTTCTTAATTTTTAAGAGCATTCAAATTGCTGGGGTGAGATATCAGGGATATTGTTTTAAGAAACTTTTTGTTTTGTTTTGTTTTGTTTGTTTGTCTTTTCAGTGGGGCTAAACATAAGGACTAGCACCCTGATAGTTTTTTTGTTTTGTCTCGTTTGTCCTAGTTGTGTGTTTTCTCTCTCTCTCTCTCTCTCTCTTTGTCTTTATCTTTTCTTAAAGCACGCAAAAGTTACAAGATCATGGGTGATTCAATATTTATTCCTGAGAACTTATCCCTGAGTACATATTAAATAAGTAAAAAGCAAAAGATTTAGAATATAAGAGGAAACTTTATAGAGATTCAATGCCTGCCAAATTAAAGCTATATGGTACCAAAATTAGTTTGTATAAAAAAGCGCTCATAAAATAAAATAATGGATCCAAATTTTTTTGTTCACATCACTTAAGTTTTTAACAAATAGGTTTAAGTGTGTTGATAAAATAAAAGTAAGGATTAACAGAAAATTTTTCTAGGGTAGTCAATTAATATTATATTGTCTGTTTAAATTACAACATTCATTGTTTTTTAGGATTTTTATTTTGTTAAAGTAATGGCTTAAAATGCTGACTGGCTATTAAAATGGGTAAATTAGGTAAAGTGGTTTAAATGGTTTATCTTTAAAAATAAATCTAGATAATGTATAAGTAAGTTAAAAGCTGAACATCAACTGCTAAATATGAAGTAATCTTGGCTTACCATCAGCAAAAGACTATATTTGAGTCTATTAAATGTGTTTTTATATATGTCAGGGGCAGTTTAAGATTGCATTCTTTAGGATTACTAGCAAGGATGATAATTTTAAAGTAAGGCACCCAGATTTCTTTCCTACTGGGTTTACCGCCAGAGTTTAACTTTTTAGTTTAAAGTTTGCCATCTTGGGCTTCACCTAGCTCCACGTGTTTGGAACTGGGTGGCGTCATCTTGGGCTTCACCTAGCTCCATGTGTTTGGAACTGGGTGGCGCCATCTTGGGTCTCATGTGGTTACTGGGTGATGCCATCTTGGTTACCATGTGACTGGGTGGCGCCATCTTGGGTCTCATGTGGTTGCTGGGTAATGCCATCTTGGTTCCTATGTGACTGGGTGGCGTCATCTTGGGTCTCATGTGATTACTGAGTGACACCATCTTGGTTCCCATGTGACTGGGTGACGCCATCTTTGGTCTCACTTGCTTAGGACTGGGTGGTATCATCTTTTATATGGTTTTTTTTTAACTGCTGGGAGAGGCCCTCCTTTGATTACCTCAGAAGTGGGGTTGTAAAAAGCCTTATTTTCTTGTTACTAGTCTGTTAGACAAAAGCAGTCTTCAAAGACATAGGCCTGCTCCTATGTTCTTCATATTTAAAACAATCAGGTTTTCTGCTCTTAGTGACATTTATTTAAAAATTTGTTTAAGAAGAAAGGTTTTTCATAAAAATAATCTTTTGTGTTTACTGTCTTTGATTACCTAGCAAGCTGCATATTAGCAGAATCAGGGTTCATAATTTTGGGTTACTTTATTTGACAACATACATACCTGTCACCATATATGTGTATGTATCTGAACACTAAATATGTTATATATCTAGGTTCATCTAAATATTTTATAAAAAACTTATAAAATTAAAGATATATGGGTTTCATGTACTTGCAAGCTAGTCTATGGGTTTTAAGTGATCTCTTTATACAGTGTGCATTGTATTTCTACCTTGAGTAGCTAAACTTCTGTCATCTGTTTAGTACCATTCAAAAATTCATCATTCAGACCTGGTGTACATCTGTTTGCCTTGACTGAGTGTTTTATTATTATATAAGAAAGATACAACTGTCTATCAAGTAATAAGCTTATTTCTGATTATTAATGCTGTTCTCTAAGCTTATAAAAAGTTAAAAACTATTCTTTGATTTTTGTCCTATGCGGTCAACCTACATAGATTTGTAATTATAGTTATTTTACTGAGCCACAAATTCTAAATTTCATTCCAATGGTTAAATTAATATATATGTTAAGGTTACATTATGGTCAAGTTGATATATATTAGGTTAAGATTATGTTAAGGTTAAGTTAATATATGTTGACTTCTATTTAACTATATTGTTAATTATTACTGGATCCTTTACAATTTAAATATATTCATGTTTCCTAAGTATCTTCTGAAATGCCAAACTTAAGAAAATACTTTGTCCTGTAATCAAAATTGTTGATAGTAAGTTTTTTTTTAAAGTTTTTATGTTTGTGTATTCCTAAATTGTATTATGATCATCTTTTTTAAAATATGTTTCTATTGGTGTATTGTAGTCTCACATCACAATGAGTATCAGTTTGGTGTTAACATACATGCACACAGCTCTTGGTGTCCCTCCCCCCTGCCTTCCCCCTCCCCACATGTAGCACTGAGAATGATGTTGGTATAATCTCATATGTACACATTGTTTATGATAGTAATTCCATGGATTCACTTCTTTCTTGCCCTTCCCCTTCCCTTGTACCCTTTCCCTTGCACCACATAGGGTTCTCTGTTGTCACTGGAGTCCCTTTTGTGTCCCCACTACTCCCTAGGTTGCGCATATTAATGAAAATATAT
>PVJS01010084.1:0-48846 GCA_004027185.1 Glis glis | reverse complement strand
AAAAAAAAAAAAAAAAGAAAAGGGGTTGTGTTAGTTTTCTATCAATATAAGGAAATATCTGAGATCATGAAGTTATAAAGAGAAAAGTTTATTTGGGCTCACCGTTTAGAAGGTTCCAGTCCATGCTCAGACCTACTGCTTTTCCCTGGTAGTCCTCCCTGTGACGACAGCAGGAAGCGCAGGGAAGAACAAACTGTTCACCTGTATCCAGGAAGTAGAAGAGAAAGCAGGCAAAGGCTGAGGTCCCACTCTGCCTGTGAGGGCATTTCCAGCGACCTAAGGATCTCCCACTAGGCCTCACCCCCTAAAGTGCCACTCTGGGACCAAGCCTTTGACACATGGGCTTTTGGGGGACATTTATCCAAACTGCAGCAGAGGGACATATATTTTCCTGGAAGAATTGACATGACTCAGTGGACATTTCACTGGTGATGCTAAGGAAAGAAAAACCTGGAGCAGGCACACCCACAAAGCAGTCGGTGCAGAAAGCCTCTCTTTCGCCACTGTCAGCTGAGGTCAGAGGAAAGGCAACGGATGGCAAGGCTGTTGCTTCACAGCTGCCAGACATTTATTTCACAGACATCACCTACTTACTGTGTGGGGTGGGAAAATAAACAGAAAACTCAAACTTTAAAATGTACCTCCTTGTTTAAGAAGCTGGTAAAAAAAAATTGTGATGAATTGCTAGGGGTAATGGGGGGCAGATTATCTCTAGAGGTACATTGGCCTTATTCTCCTCCTTCCTAATAGTCACAGATTAGAGCAGGCACCCAGTGCGAGACTTTGGCACAGCTATCTTTGGCCAAAACAGGCCTCTCCTGACCTGCCCCACCCAGCCTTACCATTTGCACAGTGCTACTCATAGAAATTGACTAGAAATAAAAGTGGATTCCAAAGGGACCAGATATATTCCAAGCAGGCAGGTCTGTCAAGAATAGAAGCAGTTGTAACCGCAGCCATCTAAGGTTGTCATCAAGGAGGGCAGCTGCATTCCCTTGGGTCAATTCTGGAGGTCTCTCCCACACTCAGAATGCAGAGTTGAAGGGACTGCAGGTCTGAGTTGAGGCCATTTGTCCATCCTATCTGCTGGACTCTGCCACACCATTCTGGGCCCTGAAAAGCTGGGAAGATGGGACCCTCAATTTTTCTTTATGACTTGTGCATAAAAATTTCTTGATTTCTGACTAATCTCCTGCCTCCTTGCACCCTCTCCCAGGTCCTGAGTAGTGTGATTGCAGCTTCACCTAGGACCTCCTGACCTGGCCACGTCCTCTGCCCCTTCCCCATGCCTTGCCTCCTGAGTGACCCAGAAGAGACTGCAGCCAACTTGCTTTGGAGCCTTGGGCTTTGGGTGTTTTGTGCTGCTCTAGGGTTATGGAAAACTCAGATAATTTTCTGCAGTCACAAGCCCCAGGGTCCCCAGTCAGTGTAATTATAAGTCAATCACTTTCTTCTGACTGCTCCTATCTGATTTTACCAGCCCTTCCCTTTGGGCTGGTAAAATCATTACCATGGCTTCTTTTCCTCCCTAGTCGGACCTTTGTACAGGCCATTTGCCTAGCTTCTCATGAATCTTCTCAGCTGATTATTGGGGGAGGGGTATTTACTTAACTCAGAACTGCAGAAGGCCTATATATCATCGACTTTCCCACCTCCTGCAGCCTGCAGATGCCTTGTGTTTTTCTAAGTGTGAGTGAAGGCACAGATGATTCACAGGAGGAATGTTCCCCAGGTATGGCCCCGAGGTGCCCCCCATACAGTCACAGCCCCCAGGAGCCTGGCCTGGAGTCCCCCTGGTGTCCAACAAGGCCAGAGGAAGTAATACTGTCCTTTGCCGGGAGGCCCAGGGGCAGAACCAGGAGGGGGGAAATGTGAAGAACCCTCTCCGAACAGGAACAAACCTTCCTCACTCCACTAACTAGAAAGGTGGAAATGGCTTCCTGAGTCCGGTGGAGTTCCAGATACCCGAGCTTATCTATGACAGTAAGTTCTGTTGGGCCAGAGTCAAGGGAGGGCCTATTTCTCTCAGACACCCTCTGATCTGCCTTCCTCTCCCTGCTGCCCCACAGCCCAGCAGAAAGCATTCATGTAGCGGCTTCCCACAGGGTGGAAAGGGTTCCCACCTCCACTGAAATCCAGGCCACAGAATTAGGCAGACCTGCCAGGCGTGGTGGCGCACACTTGTAATCCCAGTACTTGGGAGGTGGAGACCAGAGGATCCAGGTTCGTGGCCAGCCTCAGCTATTTAGTGAGGCTCTCCGCAACTTCGTGAGACCCGGTTTCAAAATAAAGTGTAAGAAATAGGGCCTGGGGTGTAGCTCGGAGGTAGAATGCCCCTGGGTTCAATCCCCAGTACAGCAAAAAAAAAAAAAAGAAAGAATTACGTAGACCTGAGCTCTACCCGGAAAACGCCCCATCCATTGCTGATATATTAAAATTCCCTGAGTGACGTGTGCTTCTGAGGCTCCAGGATTGTAGGTTCCCTTGTCTGAGGACACAGACAAGGGAAAGCTAAATTCACTGTCCATCCCTGCCCCTGTGGAATGGCACACACTTCAGAAGCCTTCTGCATTTTTAATTATGTAATTTAGCTGCTGTCAGCATTTCCACAACCATTTCTCATGCTCCTTCCTTCAGCATTTTACAAGGTAGCAGCAATTCCCTAAAGAGGATGTCAATATAATAGCATAATGTCACAGGAGAATGTGGTCAGAATCATTGGGGCCTGGGTTCAAATTCCAAGTCAGCAATAACTAGCTGCGTGCCTTGGGAAACTACCCAGACTCCCTAAATTCTTTGCCTTCATGAATAAAATGGGGGTGATAATAGTACCTCCATCATGTCACAGTTGTGAGGATTAAATAAGATAATTAATAGAAATACTCATCCTAGATCTGCAGCATCACTCTCCTATAGATATGTAACATGAGCCACACATGTTGTTGTAAATTCTCTAATAGCTACATTTTAAACAAAGGCAAAGGAACAGGTGTAATTAATCTTGCTTATTTTATGTAACCTAATATATCAAAATATTATCATTCTAACATTCCAGCATGACACTTTAAGTTCCTTCTGTCATACTTAATCTTTGAAATCTGATGTATTTTATACTTCCTGCACATTTCAACACAGACTAGTTATGTGCCAAGTAGACAGCAGTCACATGTGGTTAGAATATGGTGCAGTGCAGGTATATATAAAATGTGCTAGGTATTAAGTAAAAGCATGCCCCTTTTGCTAAGATGCTGTCTTTCTATGCTTTGGAATTAAGAGATATTTGGAAATGAAACTCTGAAATCACATTTAGCTAAAAGACTATTTTTTATAATAGTCTTTCTGCAAGAAAACATTCAACAATTTGGTGCCTAACCACCTGTGTGCAGCTGAGTTCTAAGGATATCCTACCTTCCTGCTCTGAGTCAAACAGGCAGATGCTGCAACCGTCCTAATTTCTTGGAACCCTCTACTCAGAGTTGCAGGAGCCCTCAGTGATCTAGCCTGATCTCTCATGAAACGATTAAGCAGCTAATATAATGCCTATGTAAGACCCTCAGCCTCTTCTTAACTGCTCCTAGGGATGGGCAGTTCACCATGCCCTAGGTATAGCCATACCACTTTCAGATGACTTTGCCCCTAAGGAAAACTCCTCTTTTACTTGAGATTCATCTTCTCTCTACCTTTCTACTCACTAGCCCTAACTCCAATCTCTGGTGAGGTACAAAACGAGTCGAAGCCATCTTCTATGTGACAGTCCTAAAAATGTTTGAAGTTGGCTCTGAAGCACATTTTTTCCTTTTTTTTTTGTCTTTGTCCAAGATTTTATTAAGCATCTTTGCACAGCAACATCTGGACTCCAGATACATCTGCCAAGGACACCGTGTTATGCTGTAGGAACTGGGTGAGGCATGGCAGATGGCTCTTGCTTCCCACCCTTCTGTTTTGAGATGGAGGTGGTGGGCAGGATCTCATATTTGGGTTCCACAATGCTCACATGGTCAGACAGAGGTTTCTTAGGGCCAATCTTACCACTTGAGTCCCAGGGCAGCATGATCTTCACTTCAATGCCCAGCATACCTAGAGGATGTCATAGTTAGGAACTAGCTGGGGTTTCCCCAGCCCCACCACGCAACTGTACAGAAGGAAGAGCAGTAGTTTACTCGAGCACTATTGGATCTGTTCCCTCTAAGCACCCTCTAAGTCTCTTTGTGTCCAGGGTAAACAGCCCAGTTATTTCCATAGACTCATGGAGTTGTTTCCAAGAGCTCATATGACAGTGTAAACCCACCTCTGTGCTGGTTATCAAGTAGCTATTATGTGTCCTTTGCAAAGTGTAGCCCCCAGAATATAACATAGGGTGTGCAGTGTGGTCCTTTAGACAAACATTTCAGGTCAGAGTGATCCTGCCACCATTGCCACTTCCCTACAGCCACTCCACACCTCCACACTTGGTGGAAAGCATCCTCCCAGCCAGACGAGGCCCTGCATGTAGCAGCCTGGCCAGGAAGGCCACTCCAGGGCCCTGATCCCTGCTGGATGTCAGGCCTCCTTCACTTACCTGTTGGTTCAATCACCCCATGCCGCTTCTCTCCCTTCCCAGACTAAGGTAGAAGGAGGATCCAGAGGCCACCTCTCTGCCCACAGGCCAGATCTGCGCCCTCCTGGATTCTTCACAGCTATTGAAGAGGCAGGGAGCCTGGACCTCCTCAACTGTCACATGTCTAGAGGATTAAGGTCACTCCCCCATGCCCTTCTGGCAGTGAGCAAGCCCTTCCTGTGTGCTATGGAAATTCCTGCCTTGCCAGGCTACAGATTTGGCTCCTCCTATTTTGAGTCTCTCGATGTTTCTTTGCCCCTAGTTAACTGGG
The DNA here is from genome assembly GCA_004027185.1 of Glis glis. NCBI lineage: Eukaryota > Metazoa > Chordata > Mammalia > Rodentia > Gliridae > Glis > Glis glis. Next base: position 43,978 of record PVJS01010084.1, on the reverse strand, counting down.
CACTCAACTCCCAGTAAGACCCAGTTGAAAGGAGTGGAGTGGGCCATGCGCTGGGATGTTGGCCCTGGCCAGACCCACTTCTCCAGAGAGGTGCAAGGAAAGGAGCAGCTGCAAGGGAAGATTAGCTCAGCTTTGCTCCTGTAGATCAATACATCAGTCAATCCTTATCGAGCTCCTCTGCCCACACATGCTCATTAGCAAGCCTGGACCCAAGAGGAACAGGCTGAGATCTGAGGGGGAGGGGAAGGCCTCTGCACAAAATATTTCACCCCACAAAGGTCAGTGGTTTCCCTGTAGGGTCACTAGCCAATTCACACTAAAGTGTTAATGACTTATCAGATTTTATTCTTTCTAAAGAGACTCTAGCCAATGGGGAACTCTGTGAACCCATTATGAGGCCTGGGTACAGACCACCTAACAGGGTACAGGATGAAGAAGTAGATGTTAAATGTCATTTTCTCCACCTTTCCATTTTCCCCAGGGCTTGGGAATGCTGAATGTTAATTATCTCTGAGACAGAAGGTAGGAGCAAGGACTCTGGTGACAGCACTATCAATTCTGCAGTTCTTCCCCTCACCAAATGTGACCTACATCTGGTCATTTAGTCTCTAGAGATTCTGTTCTTTCACCAGTAAAACAAGAGTGTCCATCAGAGAGTACTGAGGATATCAAGCACTTAGTAACAGTTTATGGTTTAAAAAGAAATGCAGACTTGGGTGTGGTGGTGTAGGCCTGTAATCCTAGTACTTGTGTGGCTGAGACAGGAGGATCACAGGTTCGTGGCCAGCCTTAGCAACTTAGCGAGACCCTCCACAACTTAGTGAGACCCTGTTTAAAGATAAAAATAGGGCATGAGGTGTAGCTCAGAGGTAGAGTGCCCCTGGGCTCAATCCCCAGTACCACACAAAAAATAAAAATAAAAAAAAGATTTTAAAAACAAAACAAGAACAAGGAGACGAGGAGGAAGAGGAGGAAGAAGAGGAGGAGAAGGAAGAGGAGGAGGAAATGTCATAGTTAGTTTTGTTCACATTGAATTAAACCCAGAGACTGATGGGAGAATGGGAGTGGGTGGTGGATCATCCTCAGCCTTTGCCTATGTTATGGTTAGATGTAGAATGTCCCCTGAAGAGCTCATGCATTAATGTTTAGGGTTTATATAATTAAGTTGTGAGGGTCATAATCTCATCAGTGTGTGAATCCATTGTGGGGTGTGGTTGGAGAAGGTGGGTCCCTGGGGGTGTGGCCTTGGGGACTGTACTTGTGTCTTTGTTTTTGTTGATGTTGTTGTTTTTTATTTGTGCTGTGTCTTTGCTTGCTCTCTTGCTTCTGGCCTCCATGATATGACAACAGAGCCCTTGCTCTCTCCCTCTCTTCACTTCTTGCCACCATGCCCTGAGATCCACAGACCCCAGCTTCACATGAACTGAACCCAGAATCTCCAAAAACTGTTAGGAAATAAATTTTTTTTCCTCTAAGTTGTGTTGTCAGGCCTTTTAAATTACAGCAGTGAGAATGTTGATGGAGGCAGCCTATAACAATTACTGTCACCAAGTCTTCATTTCTTGGCCTTTTGTGATAACATCATTTGTATAATCATCTAAACTCTTGTGATATTAATTTATGTTCATTTATATAACACCCCCTCATATTACCTCTTACTTATCAAGTCTCACAAGTTGATCTTTCTAAAATCTCTTCTCTGAAATGTCAAAGGTAGTCTTTTCATCCTGGTGTTTTGGGATTTGGTGAGAAGACTGCGCATTCCTTTTCCTTTGGGTTCAGAATTTTATAGATTCTGTCATGTTTTAGCTCAGGTTTTTCACTCTTCAGAGTCTGCAGTAACTTTTTGGCTGTGCCACACTACTCATTTATTTATTCTCATTCAACCAACGGTGCACACTTGTAATCCCAGTACTTGGGAGATTGAGACAGGAGGATCACAGTTTCAGGTACAGCCTCAGCAATGTAGCAAGACCCTCAGCAATGTAGCGAGACCCTATTTCAAAACAAAAGATAAAAAGGGCTGGGGTGTAGTTCAGAGGTAGAATGCCCCTGGGTTCAATCCTCAGTACCACTAAAAATAAGTGGAGGTAAATACTATTCCTGTCTTACTCTGATTAGTATCATGTACTTTTAGGTGGGAAACTTATTTTCCATCACTCCTACCTTTTTAAGACAAACATATTTTAGGCATTATGTATGCCCATAACTAGGACATCAAGTAAAAGGCGATATAAAATTTTATAAAAACAAGAAAAGAGACTGAGGTATCTCTTACCTTGAGGATATGTCCCAGAGGGCCCACATTTCCATAATTATTCTTGTTTATTGAGGGGTTCCATGAAAATTCCTCATTACATCTAGTGTTTTCTAGTTTTTACATTTCTCCCATTTTAACAACTAATGGAAAGTTAGATTGTTTAGCCTTCTTGTGTGTATACAGAATTGACTTCTAAGCTAGGTTTAAAATTTTAGATTTTAAACTTTCTTAAATATTTCCAGAGGTAGAAATTTATAAAGGAGATTCTGATGAACAGATGCTTTGAACAAAACTCACTATACTATAAAATATTTTTTATGCTTTTGCATTGTCTCCCATATAAAATTACAAAAAATATTTGCTAACTCTTTACCTTCTCTCAGTTTAAGGAGAATCAAATAAAGCCAGCAGTATATGCTATACCAGCAACTTTTTTCTGTTTTAAACTGCACCAGGGAGCTTGCATTTGCATGCTAAAGTAAATGAAACAATTTGATTATATTTGCTGAAACAGCCCATTACTGTGCATCATTTGAGAAGACCTCAAACTTCAGCACATGTAATCAAAATGGATCATCTCCTAACTCCAAGAGCACTGAGGGGAAACTATAAAAGCATTGGCTAGGACTAGGAACTGAGTTCTCATAAATGAAGTTGGTTAATTGTCTCACCAATTATCTTGCTATTGTTTGAATGCAATTTAAAATAACATAGAAGTCTTACGTCTGCCCTGTTTGCCATGGCTCCCCATTCAAGGTTGGCAGGGGGAATTCCCCACACCATGCAGATTCAAATGGCAATAGGGTGGCAGCTGACGCTGTCCTTAGAGGCCTGGTGAGAGTCTTTGAATTCAAAAGTCGCACAGGAGCTCAATGGTCCCTCTTTTTCTTTTTCCTTTTCTTCTCCCTTTCTCTGTTGCAGGATTTCCTCTAGGCTTCTTAGATGCCTGTTGGTGTTTTATTGTGTAAACTATGCTTAGAACATAAAAATCATCTCCCAGACCCCTTTAGAGATTGAGGGGAAAAGTGTTGCTTTTCAAACCAACTGCTAGCTATGGGACTTATGGGAAGATTTTTCTCTCTATGTCTCTGTCTCTTTCTCTCATTTTCTGGCCAAAGCCCACTTCCCCTTAGAAGATGCATGCTTGTCCATTGAAAGCGCCAAAGGAAGGACCCACCCTTTAGGCTAACATGCCCCATTCCTGAGTCAGAGGGAACATACTGCTCATCCAAAAAAAATGCACATGAGGGATTGATCTCCCAGAGTTTTTGAGCACCCCCACATTTTGTCAACTGTGGAGACACATGTTGAAGGTAACTGACCTTGATGTAATAGTCAGGGGAGCTACCTTCACTAAGCACCACATATTTAGACCTGATATACTTTACTGGCCAATCTTTTGACTCCATAAGCTTTTGTTATAAATGTGAGCTCTAAACTGCCTCTGTGGAATTACATGTTTTGTGCTCTAGTTAAGCCAGTCTGCCCTATGCAGTTACTGTCAATAGGGAGCATTTTGGGGATTTTAATTTTTTTCTCCTACATTTTGTACTTGATATTTGAAATAAGTGAGTCCAATTTTGTCTTTTAAATGGGTATAGTCAAAAGGAAAAATGTTTTTCTTTGTCTGACCCCTTGCCTCAATTAAGTAAAACCCTACCCTACTTATACTGTTTAACTAAAAAGGAACAGCTCTACCTCCAGGGGACAGAAACTTTTATCTAGGAAATGTCCTCAAGTCCTTGCAAAAGAAAAAAAGGAGTATGCTAGTTTTGTTACCTGCCTTGGCCCTAATGTATATTAGAGAATGGAAGCTTGTTCTGTAAATGGGAAGGAAAATGGGCAGAGATTTGAATATTTGTTTTTCCCCCCACTGAGGAATATAATGTGTGATGTTTGATGCAGATCTGCCTCATGGTGACAGTGACCACCTGAAGTATTTTGACTCAGTGTCAGCCATGATTGATAGACTCTGCCCCACACATCCCCTGCTATATGGGCTATATGGGCTTCTATGTTTGTGTCTTCTATAATCATTACTCATTGTGTATGTGACAGAAATCTATGATAGGTTGTATTTTCATTTGGGGAACTCTAAATCTGGCTCTATATTTAGTAAATATCTATAATTCTCTTGTTCCCTATCTGTGGGGATACAATGCCTGGCAAATTGAAGCTATAAGATATGTGTTTGCTGCCTATTTTAATATGTTTGTATCCATAAGTGTATTGTCTGTCTATTGTCTACATGGTACCAAAATTGGCTTATATAGACCAAAGAGTGCTCATAAACTAAAAAAAAAAATAGATCTAAATACCTTTTAGTTCAAGTGACATAAGTTTTTAACAAATAAGTTAATTTAAGATTGATAAAAGAACAGTAAGAGTTGTCACTAAAAATTAGCAGATTTTTTTCAGTATTGTACTGTCTGTTCCTATTTGATGTTTAAATTGCAATGTTCATTGTTTTTAGGATTTTTATTTGCTAAAAAATAACTTAAGGTGCTAACTACGGCTGTTAAAATGAGTATATTAGGTAAATATAAACAATAAGCATTTTTATAAATGTCTAATTTTTAAAAATCAAAATTGTGTAGAAGTGAGTTAAAATGCTAAACATCAATTGCTAAATATAAAGTGTTCTTGGCTTCTTAACATCAGCAAAAGACAATATTGTTGAGTCTATTAAATCTCTTTTTATATGTGTAAGGAGCAATTTAAGATTGCATTCTTTTGGATGTTAACTAAATAAGTTACTAAAACATAAATTACTAAGAGTTAAAATTCTAATGTGTTATTCTATATATATATATAAGGCTAAAAAAATTTTAGGCTGTATTTTGATGAACAACTCTTAAGAACATAAAGTGTTTTATCTTACCTAAAAGATGTAACTTATCTAAATTAAGAGATTTTTATAATAGATTGTTTTAAGTGTAAGTTAAAATTTTTGTTAAGACAAAAGGAAACCCAATAAATAGGAGATATTTATAGGTATGAGGAGGTATTTTAATGAAAAAAGTTAAAAGAAAGAGGGAAACGCTTTTAGGTGGAAAAGTATTTTGTATGGCAAGATTTTATTCTAAATGACTGAAATATCCCATAGGGGAAAAGAAAGCTAAGAACAAAAATCAGAAGGTTAAGCATGTCACAGAGGGTTTGAGGAAGTTGAAAATGATTTGCAAAGGATAACTAATGAAAGAAATTTTGTATGTGTAATAAAGTTGGTTAGAATTAAAAGAAGTCATTTAAAGGGTTTTCTAAATGTCACATTTAATGCATTGATTCACTGAAACAATCAGGTTTCTCAAGATATTAATCTGTTCTTAGTAAAATTTTACAAAAACTAGCCTAGAAAAAATTATTTTTCATTTAATTAAGATAATTTCCTATGTTCTTTATGTTTAAAACAATATAGTTTTCTGCTCTTAACATTTACTAAGACCTAGCTTAAAAATTGTGTTTTATCAAGATAATCTCTTGTGTTTACTGTCTTTGATTTCTTAGCAAGCTGCATCTTAGCAGAATCAGGGTTTAAATGTCTGTATTTTACACCTGATTATGATTACTTTGTAACCCAGTCTGAATGAACAACTTTGCTATATTTGACACCCTATAAATGTGTGACTATAGATGCATATATATCTGAGGGCTCAATATGCTGTGTATCTGAGGTTTACTCAAAATGATTTTCATAAAAACTTATAAAGTTAAAGGTGTATGGGTTTTATATACATACAAGCTAACCAATAAGTGATCTCTATGTAATGTGCATTATATTTGTACCTTCATCATATAAAATGGTTAATGAAGTTACTAGAACTTCTGCCATCTATGTTCAGTACCATTCAAAAATCCATCATTTAAGACCTGGCTTACATCTGTTTTCTTTGACTGAATAAATATTTTATTAATGAATAAGAAAGATACAACTGTATATCAGGTAATAAGCTTATTTATGATTATTAATACTATTTTCTAAACTTATGAGAAAATCTAGAGTTATTCTTTGATTTTTGTCAATGCTATTAATCTACATAGATTTATAATTATTATAGTTATCTTACTGAGCCATGAATTCTAAATTTCACTCCAATAGTAAAGGTTAAGTTATTATATATATATTAACTTGTATGTAACTGTAATGTTATTACTGGCTCCTTTGTAAGTTAAATATATTTGTGTTTCCTAAGTATCTCCTAAAATGCAAAGCTTAAGATAACACTTTACCAAGGTGATGTATGCTAAACAAAAATTATTAATAGTGATATACGTTTTCTTTAATGTTTATATTTGTGGCTCCTAAGTTGTATGATGACCATCTTTAAGCAAAGATAATTAGAGGTACTCAAACTCTTGGCATTCAAAACATACCACTCTGATTAAAAATCAGGTATTTATATATATATATATAATATTTTTATATATTTATATATCATATTATATATAAAGTCAAATTTAAAAGGGATTTGTTTATGACATCAAATATTATCAGAACTATTATACAAACTGGATTTATTTTGTCCCTAATAGTTTTGTTCTGTATTTTCCTTGTATATCTTTGAATTGTTGTCTGTTAACATTACAGATGTACACCTTCTAACATAATAACCTAAACAATGTTTCAATAGCCATTAACTGGAAAATAGGCTATAATATTTACCCCTATTCATTAAAAATGACTGATGAAACTGACCTTCTGGGTGCTCAACAGCTGACACTAGGAGAACAATCAGGAAATAAAAGTGCTAAGAAGAGAACAACCAACATTTTGGCCCTGGCCTTCCAAAATCAAATAGGACCCACAGGAAGACAGCAATAAGTCCCTGCATCTCTGGTGAGTCATCTGTACTCCCAAAACATGGGGATCATGAAGGACCCAGAGACTGGAAGCCACCAGTACATACTCAGCAAAAAAGGAGGGCCATTGGAGAAGGAAATGTCCCTTATGCTTCAAGGAAAGCCAGACTGTGGGTCAGCAAGACCGTGACCCAACCAGGCAGATGGTGCAACTGGTAGAGGAAAAGTCTCACAAATTCCCTAGGAGTAACCCTGAGGAAACTTGACTGACCTTAACAGCAAACATTTTATAAAAATTTATGTTTGCCCAACTTTGGGCTAACTACTTGGTCTTGAACACCCAGCAGGAAAGTATAACCAAAAATAAGTGTGCTATTCTGGGATAAAAAAAGAGTAATACTCATGGAGTCATTCAAAAGACCACCCACATAATTTAACTAGCTATCTCCTGACTTTGGCTTCTTCTTATAGTCTACATTATAATTTATAATGGCACTTCTGCGTTTAGGCTCACAAAAGAAATATAATATGACACTGATGCCCAAAACTTCTGAGTTTTTATAAAATGCTATAAAACTAAACCTATCCTTCTTGGGTTTTGCATATCCAGGACCACCAGACACAATAAAAGGAAAATTCCTATTCCTGTAAGGTACTGGAGGATCTATGTGACCTGTTCAAAATTAAAAACTAAAATTTGTTTAAGTTCCTCCATGTACTATAAAGCAGGAGTCTTGCTTCTTTCTATTCTTGTGGAGCTTTTTCCTTTTGATTATGGGGATTCTTTGCTAAACCAAGAACTTCAAAAATACTTAAAGAGTTAATGGGGTCTCCAATTGGGAAAAAAGATACAATAACCTTAAACCTAAAGAAAAGATGCTTGGTTTATAGGTAGCTCTGCCAAATATGTAAAAACAAAAGATAGCAGTGGCATATAATCTTTATAGCAAGCAAATTATTAGAACTAATAAATAGGGTCATAGCAGCCAATACTAATTTGTATGCTGTGTTTTAGGCTTTGTGCCATGAGGATGTTTCACAATGTCATACATAATCTACCAGGCTGGTTACCTGGCTTCCAGTTTAAAATGCTAATCATTTGGCCCAGGGTAAAGATAACTTACCTTGAGTTATTTTACAATGCACTAACATGTCAATTTTTCATGTAGATGCTCACTGAAATTGCAATACTACCGAAAAGCAGATGAACGGCTTTGTTGACCAAATAACCAGGTTTATGAATGTCGACTCACCAGCTATGGAGGCAAGCTTGGCACAATGGGCACAACAAAAACCTCAGGCACATAGGAAAAGACCACCTACTCATCCTCATATTCCTAGGGCTGTGTCCTTTAGTGATGTTAGCTTCTGACCTGACTGTAAAGAACCCAACTCAATAACCGAGGCCAGTTTGAATCTGCTTAGTAAACAAAGGATCTATAAGGAAGGTCAAGCTCAGGCACCACACAGCCACCACCCATACGTGCTGGAACCTGAGGATTCTGAGGCAGTCCAGCCTACACCCCTGCTGCGTGCCCCTACCCATCCCCTCTCCTAAAAATAAGAACTTTCTCCTTTAGGTCAGTTAGGATGAAATTTCTGATCCCTGGTTAGGCAGGGCCTTCATCACTTGTCAACATTGAAGAAGCTATAGAAGATTGATGTTTAACCTTCATTAACCCTTAAGGTTAAGGGACCCAAGTCTCAGAGGGGAAAATGAGGCAGGAGAGGAAAAATAAAAAATAATAGGTAAAAACGAAGACAAACTGGAAAGGAAGCAGGAATTATAGTTTTAAAATATAGAAACACCATAATCTTCAGGGCCTGCTTCTTTCTTGGGAAGAAAATCCTCAGTAGGCCCACACCTTTAATCATAATGGCCCCTCTCCCCAGCTGAGTTTCTGGAGATGCTTAGTAAACAAAGGATCTATAAGGAAGGTCAAGCTCAGGCGCCACCCAGCCACCACCCATAGATGCTGGAACCTGAGGATTCTGAGGTGCTCTCTGCCTCTTGAGATGGCCTCCATTCTCTCTTGAACATGTATCCCACACTTTCCTAAATAAACCTCTGTCTTTTTCTCTGAAAAAATTAAAATAAAATAGTTTCTAATGTATTCACTTCTAGTTAACATATAAAGAAGAGATGGATTAAAGGAGAGGCTCTTAATCTTTCTCTGTGGAGTACATATGTTTATAAAAGTCTGCAAGTAAAATTTAGAAATGTTCTTTGGCTCCATGAAAGGCATATGAAGCCTACAAGGGGCTCAGGAATTAGAAAAGGGTGGGAATAGAAACCTTACAAGTCATGAGAAGGAAGCACTTGATGAAGGGGTGGCAGCTTTCTGTGTAGAGGCCTGTGTTCACAAATGCCCTATGCCTCTTAGTTTCTATCTGAAGTTCAGTTGGAAAATCACAGTCCAAAAAGGAAAATGTCTCAACTTAATTCTGGGGTTTTTGTTTCAGTTCAATTAGGTAGGATTCTTTTTTCACGATCAATTCAATTAGGGGAGGATTTTTTTTCTTGACCATCCTCAAATAAAACAAACAAAGAAAACTTGAAGAAGCTTTTCTCACAAGTATTTTTTGACACAAAATATCTTAATAAGAATATGAATTCAATATTGAGCCAAAATAAAATGATGGAACAAAAGTGTTATAAAAAGGAAAATTGAAGACCTATGAAAACAAATCTAAAAGACAAAGCAACATCATGAATATTTAAGAATATAAAGCAACAAGAAGAAATATAATTTATATAAAATATATAGGATAACTTATACCTCTGACATAGCCCAAATATGAAATAGTCAATGTCTTCAAAAATATAATACAAGAAACTTTATCTGAATTAAAGGAATTCTTTAAAAATCTATCTATAGTTGGAAAGAATGTGTGTTATGAGAAGAAAACTTAATATAGGACTTTACACCAGGACAGATTCTAGTTGAACTTCTGAATTTTAGGCATAAAAGAATTTCAGGCATCTGGACAGAAAAGCTAAATAACTTACAAGGAGTTACCATCAGTCTTCCTGAGACTTTTCCACAGCTTCAGTCAGTGCTGAAAGGTAGTGGATAAACTGCTCAGAGGTAAAAATAGCATGACCCAATATTATACCCAAATGACAACCAAATATGATAGCGGCAGCTATAGTAGACTGTGAAGGACTAAGGGGACATGCCACCCATAAGCCAGTCTAAAAAACTAGACCATGGAAACCTGCCAGTTCATGAGGGAGAGGGTGTCAGGGTACTAGGGATTGAACCCAGGGGCATTCCACTTCTGAGCTGTAGCTCCTCCAGTCCTTTTTATTTTATTTTGAAAAACCCTCACTAAGTTGATGAGGCTGGCCACAAACCTGGAATCCTCCTGTCTCAGCCTCCCAAGTACTGGGATTATAGGCATGCACCACCATACCTGGTTCTGCCAATTCATTTTTCATTGAAATTTTTTAAAAATCAGAAATGAAAATGGTTTTACTTATTTATTTATTTATTTATTTATTTATTTGTGCTGGGGATTGGACCCAAGGTCTCACACATTCCTAAACACATGCTTTTCCATTGAACAATATGCCCATTCCCCCAGGAGTTATGATTAAAAAAAGACCAGTGGTTAGTATTCAACCCACTTAAATATTAACCATGAAATGTATGGAAATTATAGTTATGGAATAAAATATAATGTTATACACCCAAACAATGTAAAAATAATAGTAAAACTTATAATTGTCAGAGGTGAAGCCAGGCATGGTGGTGCACTTGTAATCCCAGTACTTGGGAGGCTGAGACAGGAGGATCGCAGATTCATGGCCAGCCTCAGCTACTTAGTGAGGCCCTCTGCAACTTAGTGAGACCCTGTTTAAAAATAAAGAATAAAAACAATAGGGCTGGGGGTGTAGCTCGGAGGTAGAATGACCCTGGGTTCAATCCCTGGTACTGCAAAATAATAATAATAATAATAATTGTCAGAGGTGAAGGGGAGAGAAAGTTATAAAAGATATATGACAGTGCTATGGACCTATTTCTTTCAGAGCAGTGAGTGAATTTAAAAAGTTGAAAATTAAAACATGTAACTTTAAAAGTCTTGATTCCAACATCAATATTTTTCATGCTCTCTTAATTTTAGATGAACTTTTTATGAAACAGTATTTCTTGGAATGAGGAAATATGTATTTGAAGTTTAATAGCTCCTTTAGTTTTACTTCTGTAAGTTTAAGTAAAATAAAATTCAATATTTTACTTCAAAATAATCTTTATATTTTTAGAAATGTAGTAATAAACTATTTTCATTTTTAAAAAAATTTAGAGACAAATATGCCAGGATATTAACAGTAGTTCATTGTAATTAATAGAGAAATAGAGATTATTATAATTTCATCTTTGTTCTTTTCTGTATTTTTTAATTTCTAAAAATAAAAAATAGTCAAATAAAGTAAATGTGAAGAGCTGGAACCAGTCTTCTGATAAGAAATGTTTCTCAGACTTTCCTGATTCTAGGTACTTCATAAATTTTTGTCTTGAGCAGCTGTGGGGCTTGTGTAGCTATTTGAATATTACCTCACATCTATAATATGTAGTATGTTTGGATAACTGTTTCTACTGCTGTAAAAGGACATAAGTAGTCACTTGGATTTTTCATCCTTGGTCTACTGTTTCAACTCCCCATTTCTGGCCCTTGCCTCCTGTGATTCCCTTTGCTCAGTGGATTGGAAGAAGCAGATCATGGTGTAATGGGAAGATCCTTGCTACTCCCTCACTCAGGAGCCTCAGGTTGGTAACTTCTCATTTGCAGGCCTTGCTGCCTCTTTATATTGCAGTATCCCCTGCCCTATGACAGGATATCAGTGGATTACTCTGAGAAGACCCTTGGGTTGGGATTGGACGTGTGGATGTCGGCCCTTGGACTGTGGGTGAGAAGGTAGCTGGCTCACAACTGGACCAAGAACAGCCTCGGCAGATGAGGACCAGCAGCACAACTATGTTTTTAATTGTTTTTCAATCCTTGAACTTCCTATTTGGAAGTAGAGCTTTGGAGAAAATAGTACCAAAAGCAAGAGAGCACATTCTGTAAATCCATTAAGATGTGGAGAAAGAGGATTTGGGGAGAAAAAAGTGCAAAGCAGCTGTGTGACAGAAGATTCTTCAGTAAAACAGCCACATGGCTCAGTGCTTCACAGCTTCACCTTCCTTGACCCTCAGGACAACCTTGAGAGTAAAAGAGAAGAGGCATCCCTACCTACAGTCCCCATTTCACAGGGGCCAGCCCAGGCAGGGATTTCCCCAAGGTCACTAGGTTAGTGCATAGCAGAGAAAGGATTCTAAGCTACTCTCCTCACCCTAAAGATCATGTTCTTTCTGGTACCCCAGTCTTTCAAATATAAAGTCATAACAGCCCTAAGTTCACTCAATAAACAAAGAAGCAGAAAACCTGAACAAACACAGTAAAACGTTTTTTTAAAAGCCTCCAAATTTCCCAGTCTCATAAGAGGTAGTGAACCCTCTTTTTCCTGACTTGGTCTGAACCTTCTCCTCTGTGGACAGAACTCCATTCAAATGCTGAGGGTTCTCCACATGCAGTGCACAACAAATGGATAAAATAGTGCACAGGGAGAGGGTGTGAGGCTCACATAAAATTGCCCATGAGTACTTCATTCCCAAATCCTTTCATGTGTTTTGATCTACTTACAGCCTTGTGGGACTAACTGGTAGATGTGATGCTATTACCTTCATATTGCAAGAAAAGAATAAAGTATGTAGGAAATATTGCTGTGTTTTATATTTCTTAGCCCCTGGGGAGACTGCAGTTCTGGGGGTCTTTCCAGGTATTCCTTTTCCATAGGACTCGTATGACTGATTTCCTCAATCACCTGCATTATTGCAATCTATAGTAGCATTAATCAGAATTATCATTGTAATAATAATAATAATAATAGCTCAGATTTCTTGAGTACTTTACAGGTACTGTGATAAGGGTTTTGTTAGCATTTTCTCATTTAACAGAATTATTATCTGTATTAGTTAGCTTTGTGACACTGTGACCAAAATACCTGACAAGAACAAATTAGAGGAAGAAAAGTTTATTTTGGCTCATGGCTTCAGAGATCTTAGTCCATGGTCAGCTGGCTCTGAGGCAGAAAGGTATGGTGAGGAAAGCTGTTCAGCGCATGGAAGTTGGGAAGGGGGGGGGCAGGGACAAATATTGTCCACAAGGCCATGCCCTCAGTGACCTACTTACTTCAGCCACATCCTACCCACTCACAGTTTTCACCACATCCCAGTAAGTCCATTCAAATTATGAACTCATCAAATCCACCGATGAGGTAAAAGCCCTCATGATCCAATTATATCACCTCTGAACAATACTCTATTGCCTGACACATCAGCTTTTGGGGGATATTCCAGATCCAAAACATAATACTGTCCATATTTTAGAAGCAGGAACTGAAGATCAGAAAAGTTAAGGAACTCACTCCTAATCACATAGCTCTTAAATGAGGAGAAAGAGAATCAAGCCATGGTCCAACTGATTCCAGAGCTATATTCTCACCCACTAGACCAGCATTCTACACATTTCTTCCAGTTATCACCACAACTGAAGAGCACAAACCACCTGCTGAATGACTAAAGAGCCTTCTTGAGAATAGGTGTGGAAACACTTTATGGTAGCCTGGAATTGTGACTAAAAGTTTTCCTTGGAGTCAAGAAGCCTCACATTCAAATCCAAGCTCTGATACCTACAGCTGTCAGTATATTGGAGCCTGGGCTTCCCTGATGAAACAAAGGTAATAACAGCACCAACATTATAGTTGTTATAATGATTAAATAACAGAAAACCTAAAACATGTCAAGCTCAATGGCTATTGTATAGTAGAAGCTTGGGAATTTAACTATTATTCATATTAAGCCAAAATAGAAGAGACTACACCTTTCTCACCACCACCATTGGCAGCTCACTGATAGTACTGCTAACAAAGTTTACAAATTTTAAAACTGTCAACTAAAATGGATTCATCACTTCATACAGCTGCCCTCTTTCTAGTAACACATTTTCATAACTACTCTAAATGGACACTGCAAGTAAGGTTGGCTGGAAAATGGGGTTAGATCTATGTTCAGGAGGTAAAATAATCAACTAATATTTATGAAGCATATAATGTTTGCAAAATGTGTGGAGACACAAAAGCAGGTCTAAGTCCCTGCTCTCAAAGAGGTTTCAGGCCCTGTTTTATAACAATAGGACATTATGTAACAACAATAGCAACAAAAGGACAATCCGGTGATGGAGAACTTGCAAAGCAATATTTGGCAAATAGCACTTTGTAGGAGTATAAATGTTACTCTTAGCTCAAAGTAAAGTCTTGTGAGTCAGAAAATATATAAAAGTTAAGAGGAGAGGAAGGGAAAGTAAGTAAAGGGCAAATAAGTGAGAAAGAGGGTCCCTGATGATGTGGAGTGGAGGAAGGGAGGAGAGAGGGGGAAGGCAGCTGGTATGAAAGTGGATGCAATGGGGCATATAGGCAGATGTGAGGAAATGGGAGTGAATGCTGAAGTTGTCAGACCCCTTCTGCTGTTTATGCATGTACCTAGCAAAAGAGCTGGAAAAAGCAAACCCAAAGCATAAAGGGAAATTCTGAAAATCACTTTCTTTAGGGAATTTCAGCTGCATTGTCTCTTGGGGGAGTTTTAGAGTGATGACTGCTCACCACTGTAAATCTACTCTGAATTTGGAACCCATTCAGAGAAGATATGAATCAAATTGTCAAAATACAGTATCATCTCCTAAGGTTGTCTAGAAAATGGGGTTAGATCTATGGCCAAATTTGATAACTAATCCCCCCCAAAATACACACAAAAATTTACTGGTCCAATTAGGGGCAAAATAGTGCTCCCCTCACTCCCCTCTCCCTGCCCTTCCATTCAGGGCAGGTCACTGCACACTGCAGAGTAGGAAACCATATATATGCCTCATGCAAATGGTTCTGAAAATAAAGACAACAAGGCCTCAGCGCTCCTATGCTCCCCCCAACCCCACTAGTCAGATGTGGAGCCAAGAGAGGAGGGCAGATGTTTGCCTCCCAGTACTGGCCCTTCTTGAGAGGTGGAGAGTATCTTTTATGAGCCTGGCAGAAATACAAGAATGTAGAGAAATGAGTCTCTTAGTCTCTCACTTTATCTTGGTCTCAAAAATTTTAGATTACAATAATAACAACTAAAAGACACACTTTACCTTCTGTATTTTACCTCCGGTATTTCCCTAGGAACTTACTGAGGTCTTTGTATCTATTAATGAGTATGTTTTTAAATGCCCTTCTGTGTTTTGAGGGTGTTCTATCTATTTGGACTGTTTTGAATAAGCATCTCAATTCATTTTCCGTGAAAACCAAAGAAAGTAGAATTTCAAGTGCCATTTTTCTAGAACTCAGATTTTCCAGGTTTTAACATGTTGAAATTAGAAAATAAACGTGACTCTTGAGGTTGGAACAGAAATTATGATATGTTTGAATAATATAGTATTTGAAGATGTCTAAATTTGAATCAAGTTAAACTGTCTCCCCCAAAGAGCTAAAGGAAATGGAATCTGTCAGTGAGAACAAGCATATTAATTTTTTTTTAGATGTTGCTCAGAAGACCTAAAAATGTAAGTTCAAAAGCATATGCATTTCTCTTTCCTTCTTTCTCTCAACGCAGTTTAAAAAATTTCATTGTCATAATTACTTCAGCTAAACTTTGATCTGATTAAAGCAAACAGTATCAAGGTGACTGACCAATGGTCCCCAATGGCCCAATGTGCATTTACGTTCCAAAGATGCATTTTGTCACCCAATGTGGGTCATTGGACTCGGTAAAGCTCCCTCCCAGTGTAGACCACAGTGACACTTCAAGCACAAATCTAAGAACAATAACTCCTTTTTAATGTCCGAATTGTTCACGTTAGTGCCAGGGACAAGCAAGGAAGAATGCCATCAGCCACAGGGACAGCAATCAGAGCCCTAGGTGGTCTATCACTAGGGAGGAGTGGGAAATTTCTATGGCACAAGTGGATTTCAAGCCTCCAAACACAATCTGGGAAATTCAAACATTTCAGGTGCCTGAGGGGCTGGCCAACAAATCACACACCTTGAAAAGAGACCCTCACCCAATTGGCTTGGATCTAAGATTATGCTGAGTTAGCAAACTCGACATCAGTACTGACATTTCAATAATATGGTAATATGACAGTGAGATCTTCCCAAGCTCTACACACACACACACACACACACACACACACACACACACACCAATTTCAGATTTAACATTTTTCTTCAAGTAGCACTTTTCTACTGCCCATTTTTCTCTGATGTTATAGACACTATCACTCTAAATCAAACCTCTCTAACCATATCGCTTCCATGTCATCTCTCAAGCAGAACACACATTCATCATCTCCTCTAAAGTTTTATCACACAAAACACTCTTTGTTTCTTTCCTATATTGTCATATACTTTTCACATGGAAGCCCATCATATTATCCTTTTTATCATTTGTTCCACTCTGAGCTCCAGAAGAGAGGTCCACAATAACATGAAATTTTAAATTTTTATTTATTTATCTTTTTGTGTGTGTAAAACTGGGGATTGAACCCAGAAGCATTCTACCTCTGAGCTACACCCCCAGCCCTATTTTTTTTAATTTGGAAAACAGGGTCTTGCTACATTACTGAGGCTGATCTCAAACCTGCAATCCTCCTATCTCAGCCTCCTATGTACTGAGATTACAGGCATGAGCCTGGCTTGAATAATTTTTTAAACAAAAGCACAGGCTTTACCAAGGTTGTGGGGACACTAAAAAGACGGCCTGTTCATCTTTCTAGTCCCTTGTTGGGCACAAGTGTCCTCAGTTGTGCAGTACTTAAGTTTTTAGTGGCCCCCTGTGGGCTTAAGAGAACAAGCAGCCTGGAAGAAAATGGGCTCAACTTTCTCTAGAAGAGTAACATCAAAGAGACACAATGTTCTCCAGCCTCAGAGAGAACCAGATGTGTCTTAGGACAGAGCCCTAAGAAACAGAATGATGGGAAGTATATTGATACTAAAGCACCAGCACACAAATCATAAATTGACATCGCTGCCTAGTTGTTACAGGCAGCCCTACTATTCAGTCGCTTTCTCCTTTGCAAATCTCCCTAGGTTTTGAGCAATGCTTCTCAATGGGTCCCAGGACTAGCAGCATCAGTCTCACCTGGGAAGTTGTTAGAAATAGATTCCTGAGTCTTATGTCAGACCCATTGAATCAGTAACTCTGGGGCTGAGGCCCAGCAGTATGTGTTTTCAGGAGCCGCCAGGAGGACTGGATGCTCACTGAAGTGTGAAAGCACTGCTTAGAGCATCCCCCAAACATTCCCTTTTATTGCTTAAGATACAGTTGACAACACCAATTAACATGTCTCTTTCCCATCCCAAACTAGGTAATGTCTACTCTTTGGGGGACCCTGGAATCCACAGATGAGAACATAGCACTGGTAACAAATTTTTATTCCATTCAGGGTTTTTGTTGTTGTTGTTTGTTTTGGGGGGCACTAGGGATTGAACCCAGGGACATTCTACCTCCAAGCTACACCCCCAGCCCTTTTTAAGCTTTTATTTTGAAACAGAGTCCTGCCTCAGCAATATATCAAGGCCCTCTGCAACTTAGTGAGGCCGTTTCAAAACTAAAATAAAATATGGGGTTGGGGGTGTGGCTCAGAGGTAGACTGTCCCTGGGTTCAATCCCCAGGACCACACACACACACAAAAAAAAAGAGTACCCAGAAGATACAAAGTCAAAAAAATTCTTTACTTTCCTCTTTATGCAACAAGTAAATTAAGTAAATATTTTAGAAAGACCAAAGCTATTATTCTGTTCAATGGCATTGGCAAGTGACATATTCATGGAGGGATGCATTTATATAATATATGGGTAGAGGTAAATCAATATTTCATTTCTATTTCGCAGCAACCAAATGTTCACATAGGTGATCTGGTTGCTCTTTGGCATAATATTAGTTCAATGAAATTAAGTTATTCCGCAAACATGTATTAAGTGTTACAACAGTGCCTATTACATAGTAGGTACTTGTAACTGTTGACAACTATTTCTCTAGAACTTGCACTATGCAGGCTCAGTACCATGCTTCCTGGGTAAAATGATTCATAAGCAGGGATGAGAATCTTTTCCTCTCAGAGCCCTGACCCTGACTAGGAAATCATTTGCTTAACAAGAGTCTCTGGCCTCTTCCTTCCTCTGCCCCTCACCATTCTCACCACCACTAATGAGACAAGAAATCTAAAAGCTTGAGGAATGTGCCAGTAAATCCATCTCTAAAGCTCTGCTCAATGGTATGTCCTCCCCTGGGCCCATTGCAGGAAAATATGCACCATTTGAAAACTGACCCATCCACTGCCATAGAAAAATACACGAATCAAATGCAGCAGACCCACAGCGAAGTCCAACACTCTACCTCCTGCTCAGTAGTAACTCCAAACACTGCTGTCACGCTGATTTGCTGAAGAGTATGGTCACCCAAAGCAATTGCCCAAATAATTCTTATGCCCATGGGGAGTTCTGAGAATAAAATGATCCCCTCAGAGATTCCCTTCCCTTTGATCTGTGCTGACAGTCTCTTGCCCCCTTTCCTCCAGAATCCCTCTGCTCCTTTTTCCTACCCTGATCTTAGAAAACTCTCAGTAATACCACCTGTCCCAATCTATTAAAATTATTTGTTGCCTGTTTACCTGAGCTTCTGGAGAGCTGCACTCTGGCTTCTTCACCTTTGACTCTTTAGCAGCTCATATAATAATGGTTCAGCACATGGAAAGTGGTAAATAAATGATTTTTCAGGTAAATCTGTGTCCTTAATAAGTCAATAAGCAAACATCACTTAGCCAGCACCAGAAAACTGTATAAGCATTGGAAATATCTATTCAACCTGCTGTCTACCCACTAAGGAGCCCTTAAAGGTACTTGCTCAGTTTCAACATTGTATGCAAAACCTAGAAAATATTTTGCCCAATTATCCCATTAAATAAAACTGCAGGTATAACCTTGAAGATCTAGAACAAATTTCCTAACTTCACAGATGAGGAACCTGAAGTCCCAGGAATTAAAGTTAAGGTCATATGGCTAATGAATGAGAGAGAAAGGTGAAATTCTAGTTTCCTAACCTGGTGCTTGGCTTACCAGTCCCTGATCGGGATTCAGCTTGTTGAGATTCCAACTCTTGAGAGCCTCAGGACAGGACATGGGAAAGACACAGGGAGACAACCTCCACCAGCTGCTCTATTTCTTTTCCCTCCCCAGAGGCATGAACACTGGCCAAAAAGCTGTCATACTACAAGGAGTAAGAAAGGGGGGACAAATGATAGAGATATACATAACATGCAGCAAAATGGATATAAAAAGGCCCTTTAGAACCGTTTGTGATTTATAACCTGGGGTCAACATGAGCTGCCCCTGAGTCAGATCTTCTGCAGTGACTGAGCTACAGAATAGAACCTTTAGACCCACTGTGGTTTGAATCTGTGTCCCAGAAGGACCTGGAATGTGAATAGCCCATGACTTTAGAAAAAAGGGAGGAAAACAACACTTCCTGAAGCTTTCACTGGGAAAGTGCTCCCTCCATTAACTGACCAAATGTCCGTCAAGCCAAATGCCAAGCAAGGAACTGAGAACTGTGTCTACAAAGATGAATGAGGCAGAATCCCTGCTTCAGAGTGCTGAACATTTGTGTTATCTCCCACCCAGAACTTTTTACGGGGCCCATCCGAGCACGTGTGTGCGCACATGCACACAAAAGTAACTCTGTCACTCAGGATTTGGCACTCAGTGCTGGCAGTACTACTTCTAAGGTTAACTTTCCATCTCATGACAAACATCATTTAGGCATCTGCATATCTGTCCTATGTCCTTAAAACCAGACAACTGTGTCCAGATGCTATGAAAGTTTGTGGATTGTGCCACAGCCAAGGCCAACATAGACCCAGTTCAGGGCAGAGAAGAATATGAGCAGCAAAAGATTTAGCAAGAGAAAAGACAACTTAATTCCCTTAGCAAACATCCCCCTTTCAGATAGACAGACTGTGATAGATTCTCACATAACTAAGAGTTATCGCTTCTCTTCAGGTGCCAATGTGTGATTCCGGAGGCGCTCACAAATTTGTACTATATTCATAGCAGCTGCAGATGGAGGTTGAAGAAAATTTCAGTGTTAAGCAATTCATGTTACTCTTAAGTTTATCTTTATGTAACTCTAGATAATATGTGTAAGGAATAATAAAAATTCTTTACATTGGCAACCAGATGAACTTTTGGTGTTGGAATTGGGAATAGTTTTATATTTACAAACACAGTCAAACTTTTTAATGAATTATAAATGTCAGCCTTATTTAGAAATTGTTATAGTCACCAATTATAGTTCGTATTTTAGGAGAAATAAAACTTTTAATACATATATTATAAATAATTTAAATTTATTTTTACCTTTACTTTTTGGGTTTTGTTTGTTTGTTTGTTTGTTTGTTTGTTGTGGTTCTAGTGATTGAACCCAGAGCATTCTACCACTGAGCTACACCCAGCCTTTAAAAAAATTTTTTTTGTGTGTATGGTACTAGAGATTGGACCCGGGAATGTTCTACCACTGAGCTACACCCTCAGTCCCTTTTCAATTTTTATTTTGAAAAGGGTCTCACTAAGTTACCATGCTCTAGCCTCAAACCTATGATTCTCCTGTCTTAGTTTCTCAAGTACTGGGATTACAGGTATATGTATGCCACCTCACCCAGTGATCAAATTGTATAGTTTTCAAATAAATACATTTTATTCTTAATCCTCTAGTTCATTTCTATACATAGCACTAAAATTTTTAAAACTATTGAGTATAACAACATAATTAATGGTTTTTCCAAAATAAAGAGGAAAATGTATTGCACACATGTGTGTGCATGTGCGTGTGCATGTGCGTGTGTGTGTGTGTGTGTGTGTGTTAGTTACTGAGAATTGAACCCAGGAGCATTCTGAGCTATACCTCCAGAAGTATTATTTTTTGAAACAGGGTCTCACAAAGTTGCTAAGGACCTTGCTCAGTTGCTGAGGCTGCTCTCAAGCCTGTGATCCTCCTATCTCAGCCTCCTAAGCACTGGGATTACAGGCATGGCCACTATGCCTGGCTAGAAAAATGTATCTTGATAGAACAGATACATGATAACTGATGAACTATGCATCTATTTTACTACTCACCCAAAAACCACTGGCTCATCAACAGAATACCAAAGCATGCACAATAATAATTAAATTTAGTCATGCCTAACATTGTGCCAACTTTTCCATTATATAAAAACTGTGGCTTTGCCCATATTGTGTTTGTTATGTCATTGTGAAGGCATATCTGTCAAAGTAGAAAGTGAGAACATATTTTATCCCACAGTGTGTCCGCTCGATTTAGAACCTTTCTGAGTAAGACATATGCTTCGTGGGACTCTGTTTGTCCTCTCATCCCAGATGCTGAAATTTAGGGGTGTCCAGTGAGTGAGTCACCGAGTTTACATAAAACGACTGAAGCCCCAAAGAAAGCCCACAAGGAAAGTAGGAAAATGATCCTCTTCCCTTTGCTTAAAGGCAGGACTCAGGTGTGGTCACACACACACATGTAATCCCAGTACTTGGGAGGCTGAGACAGGAGGATCAATGGTTTGCAGCCAGCCTCAGTAACTTAGCAAGAGCCTCTGCAACTTAGTAAGGCCCTATTTCCAAATAAGAAATGAAAAGGGCTGGGGTGTAGCTCCAAGGTAGAATGCCCCTGGGTTCAATCCTGAGCACAAGAAAGAGAGAAGGAAAGAGAAAGAGGGAGGGAGGGAAGGAAGGAGAGGGAGAGAAGGAAGGAGAGGGGGGGAAGGAATGAGAGGGAGGGAGGTGGGAGGGAGGAAGGAAGGAAGGAAGGAAGGAAGGAAGGAAGGAAGGGCTCTTTTTCTTTTGAGCACTCTCAGCCTCAGGTGGAATTACACAGGCACATAAGCTGTGGTGACCTGGACTGTGACAGCCATGGAGTCAGCCAGCACTGGGGAAAGACTGATTCAGTCTTGTCAAATTACCCTGGGAGGGCTGGTCTATTTGGGTGAATGCAGTTCATGTTTGTGTTTAAGTGGAAAGAATGCAAAAATAACAAAAGTCTGTCAGGTGTACAGACCCTACCAGAGGCTTCATGTTCGGATTGTAATGGGAACTTAAATGATCAGCCCAGCAAATTCCCTGCCTGGCCGTGACTAAATGATCTCCGTGGGTCTGGTTCACTACTGTGAATTCACAATGGTTAAAGCAAGGCTATGGCAAAGCATAATTATTCTGTTTGGGTTTTCATTTCAGAGCCCTTAAAAAGAAATATATTAATCTTTCATTTATATATTAATGTCTTAATTTTTATTTACTTTTTGTGAATCCTTTGGTATATCTTTCTACTTTTCTGGTCAATCTCTCAAAACAACTTTACTCTTGGATTTTGCCTTATTTTTCGTAAATAAATATTATTAAGTTCTGGTGACTTTCTTCTCCTTGGTAATTTTTACACAGCTACTTTGAAGTTGGTTAAAATTTCTCTCCACCAGGGTAGCCCATGTCTATCTCCACATCGCACCTTTCACATTGTAAAACAGGGTCTTGTATTATCGAACACCCATTGATCTTAAGAAAATTTAGATTAACAAAATATGAAGGAATTGACAGCATGAGCAAAAGGGGAACCTATTTAAATAGTGTAGGTGACCTCCCTGCATCACCTCAACTCTGTCCCACTCCAAGTTCATGACTGGGTGAACTCTGGGGAGTCGGAGATTGCCCGTGTCCTGTGATCCAAATATGATCCCAGTGTGTAAAGACATACCTTTCTCAGACATTACCCCTAAAAGCAGGCCAGCCACATCCAAGACTCAACCAAAAAGGCAGCATTCTGTCCCAAAGTTAGAGGAAAACTGCCTGTGCTGGGTGTCTTGAAGGCAACACGTTGCTCTCTCAAGTGCTGCTCTCCTTAGCAAGTTCTAAAAGTGATTTTGATTAGATATGATTTTTACTTCATAAACCAGCCTGAGAAGTAAACCTTCATATATACTATGGATTTCAGATTTGAAAAAAAAGTTGTTTGAGAAACTGTGAATCTAGAGAAAAATAAGTTTCCCAGAATCAAAAATTACCTTTTTCTTGTGGCCTCCATAATCCATGTGAAGGAGTCACCAGATAGTTACTATTATGTTGATGCAAGTTGTAAGACAGTACCAACTACTGGTTTCCCTACCTCTAATGTCCAGCTCATCTGCTTCAGAATTAGTCATGAGATGGGTTTTGTTTGTTTTGTTTTGTTTTTTAGGACTGTGGCTGTCTGGCCAAGTTGCCACCAGTGTCAGACCCTCCCCCGCTCTTTGGTGCATTGTAATTATACATTGTAGCAAGGTTCAGAGTGATAAATACATAAATGCACGCAGCATTGGTTGTGTGTTTGCCTTTGGTTCCCACCCTGCCTGACCTCCCCATAGATAGCCTTTACTTCATGTATGAACAAAGGGTTATTTGAATAGTTACCATCATTAGGTCACCCTTTTCTCCTCCTCCTGCCCTCTCTCTCTCTGGCTCCCCCCAATTCCACTAGTGTCTCTCCTCATTTATCTGAGGTCTTCATTATTTCTCAGCTTCTCCCGAGCTTCCACATATGAGAGAAAACATATGGTCTTTCACTTTCTGTGACTGGCTAATCTCACTAAGCATAATATTCTTGAGTTCCATCCATTTTCCTGCAAATTACATAATTGTGTTATTTTTTATGGCTGAGTAGAATTCCATTGTGTGTACATACCATAATTTCATAATCTATTCATATGTTAATGGATACCTAGGCTGGTTCCATAGTTTGACTATTATGAATTGAGCTGCTATAAACATGGAAATGCATTCGCCCCTATAGTAATCTGATTGCAATGCTTTGGGGCAGCAAAGGAAACGATCAAGAACCTAAAGAGAGAGCCTACATAATGGGAGAAAATATTCTCCAGCTACCCCTCTGATAGAAGATTAATATCTAGAATATTTGAAAAAGCTCAATATTAAAAAACAAAGAACCCAATTAAAATGGATAATAAATCTGAATAGACACTTCTCAAAAGAGAAATACAAATGGCCAATAAATATATGAAAAAATGTTCAACATCATTAGCAATCAGGGAGATGCAAATCAAAACTTCACTGAGCCACTATTCCTTGTGAGATAGTCAGACTGACTCCATTTTACCTATAGTTCCCAGAATCAGATGCCCTGTAACCAACCCCAGTTAGCATGGTAGTCATCAAAAATACAAACAACAATAAATGCTGGCAATGATGTAGGGAAATAGGAACTCTTATACACTGTTGGTGGGTTTACAAATTAGTATAGCCACTATGGAAATCAGTATGGAGGTTCCTTAAAAGATTGGGAATGGAGCCACCTTACATCCAAGCCATACCAATTTGGGGGGCCTTCCCAAAAGCTAGGAGATGTTTTTAAAAAGAAGTTTCATCTGGGCATGGTGGCTTATGCCTATAATCCCAGGGATTCCAGAGGTTGACTCAGGAGGATTGTGGGTTGAAGGGCAGCTTGTGATAACTTAGTGAGATCTTGTTTCAAAATAAAAATGTCTGGGGGTATAGCTCAAAGGTAGAATGCCCCTGTGTTCAATCTCCAGTATGCCCCCCCCACACACACACAAAATATATTCACAGGCCCTACCCTGCATCTCTTGATTTAGCATCTCTGTGAGTGAAGCCCCTGAGCCTGTGCTTCCTTCTATTTTCTTTTTTTTTTTTTTTTTTGCGGTACCGGGGATTGAACGCAGGGGCGTTCTACCTCCGCGCTACGCCCCCGGCCCTATTTTTTTATCCTTTATTTTGAAACCAGGTCTCACGAAGTTGCGGAGGGCCTCACTAAGTAGAGAGAGAGAGAGAGATAGAGAGAGAGAGAGAGAGAGAGAGACAGAGAGAGAATGAGAGAGCTGAGGCTGGCCGCGAACCTGGATCCTCCTACTTTCTATGTGGGTCTTATGTACTCCAAGGCTAAAGAACCAACATGTGGGTGGTTTTGTGTCATAACAAACAATACCTGGCCCACCCCAGACTAATAAGCCAGAAACTCTGGGAATGGGCCTGGCCATCGTGTGTCTGTGAAGCTTCGAGATAATTCTAATGTGCATCAGGGTTGAGGACTACTGTTTCAGACACTTCTTTCTCTCACATTAGCCCACTTGCAATCTACAGTATCAGCCACATTCAGCAAACAGTAGACACAAGGGAAGAAGGGGAGATCACGGAAAACAAAACAGCATACAAATGTCAGAGTCTGTGGGAAAGCAGCGAAACTCTGGGCAAGCCACCTCCCAGCACGGGCTTTCAGAAGCAGTCAGCATCAAAGTCAAAATAACTGGCTCCCACCAGGCCACTGCTAGAGTGACATAATCTGACGGAAGTGCCATAAAATGGCTCTTTGGCACCTTCTGTGTGTTACCTACTAATAATTTAAGTTGAATCCATGCCACTATTCCTTGTGAGATAGTCAGACTGATTCCATTTTATCTTGAGCTGAATGACTGGGCGGGGGGGGGGGCAGAAGTGACCTAGAGTTCCCAGAATTAGATGCCCTGTAACCGACCCAGATTCCAGAAACTGATAACCGCTGTAACTGCCTAAGTTAGCATCTGTAACTATTTGCTATGGCTGATGTAATTCTGTGGTTGCTATATAAACCCTGTCCTTTTACCAGTCGGTGCTGCTCTCTTACTGAGGAGACAGCCCGCTGTTGTGAATAAATGACTCTTTGATTTGGACATGAGCTTTGAGTGGACTCTCTTAGTGGCATCCCTACAACATTTTGGGGGATCATCCGGGATCCCGAAGAGACCCTCAGCTCTGCCTTGGAGGGCAGAGGATGGTGAACCCGATGGATTAGCTCTCCTGGGGGTGGCCATCAAGAGACATTCCTCGACCCTGGAGTGGCAAGCTGGATGGGCCTTCCCCATTCTCCATCTCACCAACACTCTGCTGAAAAGTCCTGAGAGTTGCCTGGATCCAGAACCTCTGGAGGTACATGAAATCCAGGTACCCTAGGGAACTGGAAAGACCTTTGTGGAAGTCAGACGCGACACATACGCCCCAGGCTGGGGTTTAGGGGAGATGTACCCAGCCGCTCTGGGATCCACCTGTTCAGAAAAGCTGGTGAACTTTCTTTTGTCTAATCTTAGTCTGACCCGCGTGTGTGTGTGTGTGTGTGTGTGTGCGTGCGCACGCACGCGTGCACACGCCCATTAGATCTAAATCTATCCTTCACAATGAGACAATCTACCTCTAGTTACACTCCCCTCCAGTGTGTCCTTAACAATTTTAAGTCTTTCCAACAGAAGGTGGCCGATTATGGTGAAACTGTGGACCCACACATTTTGCAGAGGCTGTGTGAGCCCGCCTTTAATGTTGGATGGGCTGCCTTTAATGTTGTATGGCCAGCAGCGGGGACCTTCAACATCTAGATTATTCTTAGGGTACATGAAGTAATCTTTGAAAAATCCAGCCACATTCTTCTCTAAGAGGAATTAGTGCAGGAAAGACCTCAGTGGCTAAAGTAATGTATGCTGGCCCTCTTGAAATCCCCTCCTCCTGACCTTTCTTCCCCTTCTATTAAGGTCCTAGTGGCTCAAAAGGCCCCAACTAAACCAAAAAAAGCTGCTTTTTGCAATCTCCCTTTATTGCCACCTTGTCCTCCCCCTTACCCTTATCCTTTACCCTGTACAGCCCCTGAAAACTCTGACACAGAGAGTAGTTTCAGCCCACCACATACCCTCCAGGGACTAACCTACAGGAGATAGGAGGCCCCTGATACTTCAGTCCCTCTTCTCCCTCTCTGGCAGGCACCCTCAGCAGGTGGCACCTGGGAAGCACCGTTCATGGTCTATGTCCCTTTTGCCACCTCTGACCTCTATAACTGGAAGATGCAAAACCCTTCTTTCTCTGAAAAGCCCCAGGGTCTCATCTCTCTCCTTGAGACTGTGTTTTATACCCACCAGCCCACATGGGATGACTGTCAGCAGCTCCTTCAGACTCCCTTTACTGCTGAAGAGAGAGACCGAATAAAAAGGGCAGCAGCTAAGACTGTGGAGGGGCTAGATGGACAGCCTTCCGAGGACCCAGACCATATAGAACGTATCTTCTCTTCTTCATGCCCCCAATGGGACCCCAAAACTACTGCAGGTAAGGAGTCTCTTCTAACCTATCATTGAACTCTCTTGGCAGGCCTCAGGGTGGCAGCTAGAAAGCCTACCAACCTTTCCAAGATAAGTGAGAAAGGCAGGGGGCAAACAAGACCCTTTCAGCTTTCCTAGAGCACCTCATGGAGGATTACCAGGAATACACTCCAATTCACCCGGAGGATCCCGCAAATAGGTGCGCCCTAAACATTGATTTTGTATCACAGTCAGCCCCAGATATTATGAGAAATTTACAGAGACAGGAAGGGCTTGAAGGGAAGCTCATTTCTGAGCTAGTGGAGATCGCCCAAAAGGTCTACAATAATAGGGAGAGTCCAGAGGAGAGACAGACCAAAAAGATCTCTAAAATATTGGTGATAGCAATGGGAAGGCCTCGAGCCAGAGAGTATCCTAAGTGGTCCTCCGGCCCTAAGACCCGACAACCTCTTGACAAAGATCAATGTTCTACTGTAAGGAAAAAGGACACTGGAAGAATGAATGCCCCAACAGAAAAACTAGTCGAGCAGTCCTCCACTTGGGAGAACAATGACGGGGCCTGGGTTCTATTCCTTTAAGCCCCAATAGTCCATGGTAACCTTAAAAGTTGGGGGCAAAGACATAGACTTTCTGGTAGACACTGGAGCTACTTTCTCAGTTCTCAAAAGCCAGGTAGGCCCGACTACAGCCAAAAACTTATATACAGGGAGCCTGGTAAAATGGAAGCCTAACCCTGGACAGAGGGTCAAATAACAAATCTAGGAAAAGGGACAGTTTCTCATTCTTTTCTGGTGGTTCTGGATTGCCCCTACTCCTTGCTGGAGAGAGACTTACTCTCAAAACTAAAATCAACCATCTCCTTCCAAGAAAAGGGTCAGGCATTGTTAACCTATGACCATAGTACTGACCACCAAATAGCCTTCCTGGTCACTTGCACCCTTTCTGAAGAGTACACGTTGCTATCAAATCCTCAAAAGGACTCAACTGACTCTCCATATTTACAAACCTTGCAGGAGCAGTATCCTCAAGTATGGGCTGAATCAAACCCACCAGATTTGGCAGCCCACTGGCCTCCAATCATTGTACAGCTGAGCAGCCAAGTCACCCCCATATGAGTGAAACAGTACCCGATGAGTATTGAGGCAAAAGGGGGATTGAAGTCCATATTAAAGATTCTGGGAAGCTGGAATCTTCCAGTCCCCATGGAACACTCCTCTCCTACCAGTCCAAAAGCCAGGAACTTTGGACTATAGACCTGTTCAGGAAGTGAGAGGTCAACAAACAGACTGAGACAATCCATCCAACGTTACTGAACCCATACACTCTCCTTAGTCTTCTGCCTCCTGAACATCAGGTATATACGGTCATCGACCTCAAGGATGCCTACTTCAGCCTTCCTCTAGCAGAGGTGAGTCAGCCTATTTTTGCTTTTGAGTGGATGGACCTGGAGGGAGGATATACAGGACATCTTATGTGAACTTGATTGCCCCAAGGCTTCAAAAATCCTCCCACCTTGTTTGATGAAGCCTTAAGTGCTGACCTCCAGGAGTTCAGACTTATGTACCCCCAGGTAACTCTTCTTCAGTATGTGGATGAAGTCCTACTAGCTGCCAGCACAGTAGAGGAATGTTTTGTGGCCACAGGAGGGTTACTCAGAGAATTACAGAGACTGGGGTACCAGATTTCTGCTAAAAAGCCTCAGCTATGTACTGCCCAGGCTATATACCTTCGGTATAACCTCACCAAAGGAACTCAAGCCCTTTCCAGCCAGAGAATACAAACAGTCTTACAAATCCCTCTGCCAACTATGAAAAAGCAGGTCCATGAGTTATTGGGGGCTGTAGGTACTGCATGCTGTGGATATCTGGGTTTGCTGAAATAGAAAAACCCCTTTAAGCTTATACAAGAAGGGGGCCTATGGCCCTGGAATGGAATAAAGGAATAAGAAACCTTTGAGAAGCTCAAAAAAGAGCTATTCTCAGCCCCTGCCCTAGCCCTGCCAGAGATATCTAAACCTTTCCACCTCTTTGTTGATGAGGTTCAAGGTATCGCCAAAGGAGTCCTAACTCAGACCTTGGGCCCCTGAAAGTGACGTGTAGCCTATTTATCCAAAAGATTGGACCCAGTAGCCACTGGGTGGCCCATGTGCCTCAGAGCTGTAGCTGCCACTGCTATCTTGGTAAAGGAAGCCAACAAGCTGACTGGACCAAGAATTAAAAATCACTGCCCCACACTCAGTGGAAACCCTCCTTCGCAGTGCTCCTGAGCAATGGCTCTCTAATGCCCGCATCACTCAGTACCAAGCTCAACTCCTTGACCAACCCCGACTACAGTTCCTAAAAACAACAGCTCTAAACCCGGCAACCCTCTGACCTGACGATGACCCAGAACAGCCTCTACATGACTGTCTGGAAATTACTACCTCCCTACAAGGAATCTGACCGAACCTCACTGATGTCCCATGGAAAGAACCTGACGAGACCTTCTTCACTGACGGCAGAAGCTTTGTGCCCAATGGAACCAGGTATGTGGGAGCGGCCATGGTGGATGCTAATGGGCTCCAATGGGCTGAATCCCTAGGCCAAGGAGCTTCTGCCCAAAAAGCAGAACTGGTAGCACTGACACAGGCTCTAAAATTAAGCAAAGGCAAGGTTGTTAACATCTACATAGACAGTCATTATGCCTTTGCCACTGCTCATGTTCATGGGCTTATCTACCAAGAACTGGAACTCCTGACTGCGGGGGTGGCTATAAAAAACTTTCCCCAGATACTAGATTTGTTAGAGACCATATGGCTCCCTAAAAAGGTTGCCATAATCTACTGCAAAGCTCACCAAAAAGGTAACTCAGTTACAGCAGTGGGAAATCGTGCAGCTGATACAGTGGCTCGGGATATCACCCTAAAACCAGGGGGGATAATGGTAACCATGCTGACTCCCCTCCTTCCACCCAATCCCAACTATGGGTAAGAAGATTTTAGGGAAATTGAAAGATCGGGAGCCACCCTACACTAGGGGACAGCCTGGTATGTCCTCCTGGATCAACAGGTGTTGGTACCAAGAAGCCTGGGAAGGACTCTAAACAAGACTCTCCATGACAGCTCCCATTTGGGTAAGGCCAAATTAACTGAACTTCTAAAGGCTCAATACCATATAGCTGACCTTGATTCCTCAGTCCAAAGTATCACCACTTGATGTCTGGCATGCCAACAAGTAAATGCTGGAAGAGTCCAAAATCATCAGTCTGGAGTACAGACAAGAGGCACCAACCCTGGAGAGTTATGGGAAGTACAGGGACTATATGGATATAAGTACCTACTAGTCTTTGTAGACACCTTTTTGGGCTGGGTAGAAGCTTTCCCCTCAAAAAGATACAGCACAAGAAGTGGTAAAAAGATTACTAAATGGTTCCCTGATTTGGCTTTCCCTTAGGAATGGGGTCCAATAATGGTCCCACTTTCATAGCTAAAATAACCCAAAAAGTGTCATTCCTCCTAAAAACTGATTGGAAGTTGCATTGCGCATACAGTCCCCAAAGCTCAGATCAGGTAGAAAGGATGAATAGGACATTAAAGGACACTTTAACTAAACTCAGCCTAGAGACTGGCAAGGGGTGGGTCAACCTCCTTCCCTATGCCCTCCAGAGGGCACAATGCACCCCTTATGTTAAAGGATTCACCCCATTTGAAATCATGTACAGGACACCCCCTCCATTGGTTCCTAAACTTAAGGACATACCAATGGCCAAAATTGATGATCATAATCTTATACAATCTCTCAAAACCCTGGCTACGATCCTAGAAGATATCCACTGGACAATCAGGAGTTTCCACCTCGGCACTGCTGGGGATTATACTCCTAGACATTCCTACCACCCCAGTGACTGTGTGTGGGTATAGAAACATCAGCCGCAGGCGTTGGGACTTCACTGGACTGGCCCTTACACCATCATCCTGTCTACACTGATGGCAGTAAAGGTAGCCGGGATAAAGCCCTGGTTGGATGACTCCCATCTCAAGCCAGCTGCCACTCCATCTGCTGACAAGACATGGAAGATTCAGCGATCCAAAGACCCACTAAAGATAAAACTCACTCAATCCTCACATTCCAAACTCTGTTCTCATAATTGGGAACTGCATGATTATACCTTGGAGGAAGTGTGGGTCTCTCTTACCACTGATGCTCAACCTAAGTAAGCTGGCATGGGGAAATAAACAAACCAGGCCCATACGTCTAGACCAGGATTAATCAAGGATTTGATCATGCCATTAAAACCAGTGGGGAATGAGATAGACTGACTCCATTTTATCTTGAGCTGAGTGACTGGGCAGATGGGGTGTCCCCAGAAGTGATCTAGAGTTCTCAGAATCAGATGCCCTGTAACCGATCCAGATTCCAGAAACTGATAACTGCTGTAACTGTCTAAGTTAGCTTCTGTAACTATTTGCTACAGCTGAAGTAATTCTGTGGTTTTTATTTATTTATTTATTTATTTATTTATTTATTTATTTTTGCTATATCACCTACAGCTGATGTAATTCTGTGGTTGCTATATAAACCCTGTCCTTTTACCAGTCAGGGCTGATCTCTTACTAAGGAAACAGCCCGCGATCGTGAATAAATGACTCTGATTTGGGCACAAGCTTTGAGTGGTCTCTCTCGGCGTCTTCCCTATAACACTTGGACTGACCCAAGGCACACCTCATTGGAATTAGAAGAAGATAAATTAATTCTTCATTTTAAGGAAAAAAAAGTTTGTTCCCTGAAAGAAATAATATCTATTTTGCAAAAGTTGTTTTAAAACTATCTATTATTGATTATAAGCCTCCCAATAACTATGTTCAATAAGCAGGAAAATGGTGTGTGTGTGTGTGTGTGTGTGTGTGTGTGTGTGTGTTTTACTGGGGATTGAACCCAGGGGCATTCTACCTCTGAACTATATCCCCAGATCTTTTAAATTTTTTTATTTTGAAGAAGGATCTCACTAAGTTGCTGAGGGTCTTGCTAAGTTGCTGAGGCCAGCCTCAAACCTGCAATTCTCCTGTCTCAGTCTCCCAAGTATTGGTAATGTAGGCATGCTCTACCACACCCAGCTAAGAAAAGTACTATTGTCCTCATGTTAGAGATAGTAAAACTGGATTGAAAACTGGACAGTAAAATTGTTCAGAGCCACATACTAAGAACCAGGACTCAAGTCTTCTGATCTAAATCCAGTTTTGTTTTGTTTTGGTTTTTTGCATTCAAGTTCATTAATACTACCCTTCCCATAAAAAAGATTAATATTATTTGGAAAAATCTCACCTGCTTGCATCTTTCTTATGATATATATTTTTTTTTACTTTCTGCTTTATATTTTACAATTACTTAGAGAGCCAGATCTATCTTAATGTTCTACTTAAAGAGGAATGGTATGTGTCTCACTTACCTTTGTATTCTCCATAATGCTCCCATATATCCCTGGAAAATGGTAGACAGTCACTAAATGTTTCTTGGATAATTAAATTAAAATTAAAAAATTATATTTACATTTCAAAATTATAAACCTGGAACCCCAGAGCAAACATAATCTTGCAAATCACAAACTGGCGTTCTCTTTTCTTGAAGAACATACCTCTGTGTTACTCTTATAGTGGCTTTAACCATTATTAATCATTACTAGTCTTGTTAACCCAAATTTTAAACAGAGATGAAAATTATATGTCAGGAATCAATGATGGCTTAAGAAATCAATATTTTAATTCCAGATCAAAATATTCCTTTAAAGTAGAAGAGCAGATAGACCACAGATATACCCTTCAGAAAGGAAAATCTTTGAAAACTTCATTACTTGAAAAAAGACCTCTGTTCTAGAAAAAATAAACAACAACAAAAGCCAGTTAGTATACAACTACCAACATAGCTAAAATGGAACAGAACCAAATGTTGTCAGAGATATGGAGAATGGATCTCTTAGTCAATGCTGATAAGGGTAGAAATTGATACAACCACTTTGGAAAAGAATCTACCACAGTTGATCCAGCAAAGCTATGTGTATATGTATATATACATATATATATTCATCAAAGGACAAGTACAAAAATATTCTTAGCAGTACTAGTTGTAAGAGCCAGAGACTAGAAATAACCTAAATGCTCATCAACAGTAGAATGGATAAATTGTGGCATGCTTATTGAATGGAAACCTAATCCACATGAAAATAAATAACTTGCAACAGTATACAACAAACATAGCTGAGTTTTACAAGGATAATTTTGAGTGAAAGAAACCAGAAACCAAAAAATATACCATATCAATCCATGCATATAAAATTAAAAACTAGGAAAAACTAATCTGTGTTGTTATAAATCAGGATCCCTCCCCCCTTAGAAGGGGAACAAGAAAGGGCTAGAAGGGGGAGTTGGTAATGATTGGTCTCTGGATTTACATCTGGGTACAGACTGTACTCTATGAGAATTAGTTGAGCATTTTATTTATGTTAAATTTAAGTTAAAAGTTTACATTAAAAAAGAGTAAGACTCTTGAGCTTGGTGTTGCTGTAAATGCTTGCTATAAAATTTTATTTCCATGAGCACGTACTTCTAAAAATTCTCATGTTCATGCTGATATTACAACACCCCAAGCCTTCTATCTTTTCAATTTTCTAATCCTCAACCAAGGAGGCAGTGACTCTGTGCCATTGCCAGAACTTGATGGCAGGTTAATTGTCCACGGTCTTCATTGCTAAGGTGAGCAGCCACCTCCCTGGAACTTTCTGATCCATTTTGCCTTCTGGATGGTAGAAGCAGACACTTCTGAGCTACTGCATTTCCTGCTGGTTTGTATGACCAGCATCACCAGTTTTCTATGGGTGTCATCTTCTCTTACAACCTAGTATCATAAATCTCTCAGAAACTCTCTTCAATAAGGTATGCTAGAAAAGTCCAGGAATGCTTCACTTTTGAACTACCAGAAAAGAAAAAGCTCCAGAACTGAAATCCAGATCATGAGACTTTCTAACTTCCAGCTCTAGAGGGAGTATTGGTTACACATCCAGAGGACTCACAATCTAAGAAACTTCGGGATCCTTATGACAAGGGTGGAAACAGGGGTTATTAAATCCTAGAAATAGTCCCTCTTCCTATTTTTCATTTTATTGTGAAACAGGGTATTGAACCCAGGGGTGCTCTACCCCTGAGCTACATACCCATCCATTTTTATTTTTTTTATTTTGAGACAGGGTCTTCCTAAATTGCTGAGGCTGGCCTCAAACCTGCAATCCTCCTGCCTCAGCCTCCCAAGGCACTGGGATTACAGATGTGTGCCACAAAGCCCAGCTCCTCTTCCAACTTTAAATGCCAAAATCAAATGCTACAAATCTAGGAAGTAAAATGTTTAATCCACTTAAGGAGATAAGAAGTTATCATTGTTCTGTCCACTTTGCATCTCCATCCAGCTTCCAAGCACACCTAGCTTTGCTTGACCTTACTGGCTTCACACCACCCAGGGTCACTTCACTTCACTTGGTTTAAATTGTTTTAGCATTACTTGGCCTTCCTTGGTTTAACACAGGACATAATACTTAGAGACAAATACAGTGGAAACTACCTAAAATTATAAAAAAAAAACTGCTTACAGGAAAAGATATTCATGTTTGCCACCGTAAAGGAACAAAGAATGGTGGGAGCATAGCTTTTGAGGTAATACAAAGCTGTTGTGTGGTTGGTAAGGTCACACAGCTTGCAAATATTAGAGTTCAGCCCTAAACTGTTGTTTTCTTCACTAAATAATGATTAGGCATAAGAGAGATGATGATCCTAAAACCTATAGATCTACAACAAACTTAATGAATATTTCCTGGCCTGAAAATTGATGATGGTACAAAATTTTTTCTATGTATTGGCAAATTTTTACTGAGGTGTATTCTAAGCCTTGAGGGGGTACTTAAGTTCACGGAAATAATCTTCCCTTCTCATAAATCACAGAGGTTGGGACAAAAATCATTGAGTATGATTATACAAATCACTGGGAACATTAAGCATAAGAGTGCTTTATTCCTGAGTGATCAGGATTATTTTAAGGCTAAACTATTTTTAACTCAACATTTCAAAATTACCATAAAGTATTTTTCCCCAAAATGCATCAATGTTTTGCCCAATTGTCCTCTTCTTTATATGAATAAGTGTGAAATATAAAATTATGATGGGCTGCAGAGAAAAAAATTAAAAACACTAACCTAAATCTATAATAGCCATTTCCATTATGTAACTCCACTCTTTTACCTTTAATCTTGAAATTTACATTGCTTGTTAAAATTAGTCTGCACATAGGTTACATTTTACCAAACAATACCAATTGGTAAAACAGTTGTTTGAATCACTGTGTTAAGAAGAATTCTAATGTTCTGATGTTGAAACTCAATGATAAGAAAGACCCTAATCAATTAATAATATGGAAATATTGGAAATAAAAAGAAATGGAAATGAAAAGAAAAAATGGCAGTATGGGCTTATTATCCCTGTAGATGCTCAATTCAAACATATTTTAAAATGCTGGATAATTTTTATAATTTAAAAATAAAATAGTCTCATAAGTAGAAAGTATGTCTTATAAAATCTATACTTGAGACTTGAGAAATTACCAAAATTATTAGGGTTACCCAAGTCATCACAGGAAGAAGATGAATGTATTCCAGTACAAGCATCAACTTGTCATTCAGAGTCCTGAATGGAAAAGTCAGAGGAATCGAATTATTTATTTATTTATTTATTTATTTATTTATTTATTTATTTATTTTTGCGGTACCGGGGATTGAACGCAGGGACATTCTACCTCCGCGCTACGCCCCCGGCCCTATTTTTTTTATACTTTATTTTGAAACCGGGTCTCACGAAATTGCGGAGGGCCTCACTAAGTAGAGAGAGAGAGAGAGACAGACAGACACATGGAGAGAGAGAGAGAGAGAGAGAGAGAGAGAAGAGAGAGAGAGCTGAGGCTGGCCACGAACCCGGATCCTCCGGTCTCCGCCTCCCAAAGTACTGGGATTACAAGCATGTGCCACCACACCCGGCTAGAATCGAATGATTCAGTAACGGAAGTCTTCCATCTAAGCACCAACCTTTTCTAAATCCAGTCGATTTCTCTAAAGATCCCTGCCTTCCATAGGGTAAAAATATTTTCCTTCTACATAATTGAAGGAGAATATTTTCCTTCTAAATAATTGAATTGTTATGGACTTTACATCACCCCCTAACATATCCATGTGAAATATATGTAAATTTAACACAAATCAGCAGGAAAGAGAAAGATGATTCTGGGACAATTGGTTAGTTATTTGCATTTTTTTTATATATTCATTTTTTTTTTTTTTTTTTGCGGTACCGGGGATTGAACCCAGGGGCATTCTACCTCCACGCTACACACCCGGCCCTATTTTTTATACTTTATTTTGAAACCGGGTCTCACGAAGTTGGGGAGGGCCTCACTAAGTAGGGAGAGAGAGAGAGAGAGAGAGAGAGAGAGAGACAGGCAGAGAGCGAGAGAGCTGAGGCTGGCCACGAACCGGGATCTTCCGGTCTCCGCCTCCCAAAGTACTGGGATTACAAGCATGTGCCACCACACCCGGCTTATATATTCATTTATTGGTGCATTGTAATTATACATTTTGATACACATCAGGGTAGCAGCATCATACATGCACACATTGCTCATTTAGCCCTCCCTGAAATCCCACTCTCTTCCCTCCCGCTTCCCTCCCTTTCGTGCTCCACATAGTGATTGAGTCTTACAAGTTTGTGTATATACATGTGCTATAGTTTCCCTCCATCCCCCTCCCAACTCCCTCAGTTAGGTCACCTTCTTTGTTCATCTAAAGTTTTCTTCTTCTTTGTCAGGAGTCCCTTCTAAGTCTCATTCTATCTAGCTTCCACATATTAGTGGGGACATCTGACTTTTCAATCTTAGTGATTTACTAATTTCATTTAGCATAATGTTCTCCAGTTCTCTCCATTTCCCTACAAATAATGTAATTTTGTTCTTTGTGGCCACGTAAAATTCCAATGTGTACATATCCCATAGTTTTGTGATCCATTCATCTGTCGATGGACACCTTGGCTGGTTCCAAAGTTTGGCAATTGTGAATTGTGCAGCTATAAACATGGATACACATGCATTAGTGTGGTAGTTTGGTTTCAGTCCTTTTGGGTAGATGCCTAGAAGTGGTATTGCTGGGTCATGCGGTAGGTTCATTCCTATTCTTCTGAGGATCCTCCACACTGTTTTCCAAAGCGGTTGCACTAATTTGCAATCCCACCAACAGTGTACTAGAGTACCTACTTCTCCACATCTTCGCCAGCATTTGATGTTGTTTGTGTTTTTAATGATTGCCATTCTAATTGGCTTTAGATGAAATCTCAGGGTAGTTTTGATTTGCATCTCTCTAATTGCTAATGAAGTTGAACATTTTTTCATACATTTATGGGTCATTTGTATTTCTTCTTCTGTGAAGTATCTATTTAGTTCACTTGCCCATTTTTTGATTGGGTTATTTGTTTTTTTAGTGGTGATTTTTTAAGTTCTCTGTATATTCTAGATATGAGTCCTCTATCAGAGGAGTAGCTGGCAAAAATCTTCTCCCATTCTGTCGGCTCTCTGTAGAGGTTCTCGATTGTTTCCTTTGATGCACAAAAGCTCTTTAGTTTAATGCAATCCCATGTATTGATCCTCATTTTAGTTTCCTGTGCCTTTGGGGTCTTGTTGAGGAAGTCTTTACCTGTGCCTATGTATTGAAGTGTTGGACCTATGCCCTCTTCGAGTAGCTGCAAGGTCTCTGGTCTGATTTCTAGGTCTTTCATCCATCTTGAATTGACTCTTGTATAAGATGAGAAAGTGGGGTTTATTTCTATTTTTCTGCATATGGTTAGCCAGTTTTGCCAGCACCATTTGTTGAAGAGGCTGTCCTTTTTCCAGTGGGTGTTTTTAGCCCCTTTGTCAAAAATCAATTGACTGTAGGTGTATGGGTTTGTTTCGGGTTCTTCTATTCTGCTCCATAGGTCTATGTGTCTGCTTTTGTGCCAATACCATGCTGTTTTTATTACTATGGCTTTGTAGTATAGTTTGAAGTCAGGTATTATGATGATTCCTGCATGGTTCTTGTTGTTGAGAGCTAATTTTGCTATTCTGGGTTTTTTGTTGTTCCAAATGAATTTAAGGACAGATTTTTCTATGTCAGTGAAGAATGACATGTTGTGTCATTGTTTTCATTTGTTTCTAGGAATTTCTTAATTTCTCCCCTTATTTCTTCTCTGATCCATTCCTCATTCAGCAGTGTGGTGTTCAGTCTTCACGTGTTTATGAGGTTTCTCTGGGTCTTCCTATAGTTGATTTCTAGTTTCATTCCATTACGGTCTGAAAAGAGGCAGGGGATTATGTCACAATTTTTGATTTTGCTAATACTCACTTTGTGGCCTAGGATATGGTCTATTTTAGAGAAGGTTCCATGAGCAGCTGAAAAAAATGTGAATTCAGCTGTAGTTGGGTGGAATATTCTGTATGTGTCTACTAGGTCCATTTGGTTTATGGTGTTCCTTAGGTCTGAGGCATCTTTACTGACCTTTTGTCTTGAAGATCGATTCTAGTGGTGTGACAGGTGTGTTGAAGTCTCCCAATATTATTGTATTGGGATCTATGTGTGATTTAATGTTGCAAAGAGTTTCTTTTATGAACGTGGTTTCCCCTATGTTTGGGGCATAAATGTTGGCTATTGTTATATCCTCTTGCTGTGCCGGGAACCGGCCCGAGCAGCGGCACGGGCTGACCAGAGAAGTAAGTGTCGCGGCTCGATTAACAGCACCACGAGCCGGGAGCCAAGTCAGAAGCAAGAACTCATTTATTTAGAAAGACAGTTGCACTTTTAAAGTAAAGGCCATAAAGGAATTTTCAGAGTGATAGAGTGGGCCCAATGGCACGTGACAGTCAGGTCATTACGCCCCCCTGTAACCTATCATAGGTGGAGGCACCTGTTGTCCGTGAGCACGGGAGGAGGTAACTGCCTATCATAGCCCTCTTGAGGTTAGGTGGGGTTAACCACGGGACCTCCTTCTGAGGGATCTGCCAGCACCATCTTTGCCATTGATATGCTGAGTCATTGCCACGTGGAAGAGGCCCGGTACTCTAGAGCAGGCTTCTGCTAGTCCACCAGGCCCTTTCATGGCACCGGGTGGGGGACCCAACATCTCCCCCCTTTTTTGTTTAAAACCGGTGGTCGTGCCTGTCTTAGGTTGCCCTGCTCAGGATTCAGAAGGTACCCATTGTGGGGGAGGCCCAGAGCTAGCTGGGTCCCCTGTCTTAGGTTCATCTGATCCAGCAGGATCTTACCCATCTTTGGCAATCGACCAGGCTGGGGTTTAACAGTTGGGGCCCTCATATTGATTGGCCAAACTTTAATATCGGACCTCCATTTGGTTGATTTGGATGGCGTGGAGCCGCTTTTGTAGAAAGGAGGTTAGGGCATTAAAAATGCATGGCTCGACCAAGGCTATTACAAGGAGTGCTGTAAGGGGGCCTAATAGAGGGAGCAAATAGGGAAGAACTCCACCCCATACCTCGTCCTACCCTCCCTTTTCTATGAGAAGATCTTGACGACGTTTCTCCAGGTTTTCTTGCAGCTGTTTTATGCGATCTCGAACCATTCCGGACTGATTGACATAGAAGCAGCATTCCTCCTTTAAAAAAGCACAAAGACCTCCCTTCTCTGCAGTTAAAAGATCTAATCCCCGTCTATTTTGTAGGACTACCGATGCAAGAAAGGTAATCTGATCTTGCAAGACTGTAAGCAATTGGGTAACTTCTTGCAAATCTGCAATTAATTGTAAATGCAGTTGCTTTGTGAGTAGAACGGCCGTGGAGATTCCTGCCATGCCAGTGCCCACCCCTGCGGTTATGCTGATCCCAGCAAGCAGAGGGATTAGGGCCACCGCCCTGGAGACTCGGGCCGTTCCACTACTGGAATGGGGAGGGCCTCAGAGGCTAGTGCCACATTCACTTGGGGAAAGAGGAGAACGGGGGAGCAAGGCTGGTCCCCCCTCATGGTTCGGGTTAGCCGCCCGTTACATAGGAGAGAAGCATTAAAAGGAGCACAATAAAATTTTGATGAGTCTAAGTTCATTTGATTAGTGGGGAGGAGGGTAAGATTAGTCGGAACATCCCCGTGCCAGGGGGCAGATAGGGGGTCAGCTCGGCACTCAGTCAGATAGGTTAAATTGGGGGTTAATATGGGAATTAGCATAAGGGGAGACTTATATAAATGCGGCACGCACATCCAGCAACCTTCTTTCATAGGCATGGAGGCATTTAACAGTTCAAAAGAGATATTTAACATTTTTATCATCATATTTATAGTAATTGACTGGTAAGGGTTCGTTTCTTCCTCCAATTGTTTAATTAACTGAGAGGTATTAATGGCCTGAGCTAAAAGGACCTGTATGGGCAACGGAGTGGGGCGAGGCACCCAAACCCATTGAATTTTTATTAACCCATAGGGATGTCACCCCCGCCCATCTACTCTGATTCCTGCTTTAAGTCCTTGAAGCCATTTAGCGTCAGAGGGGGTCTTAATAGTATATTTAACTGGGTTGCAATGCCCGGGGGAGCGGGAGGCTCCCTTGGGGCAGAGAAGCTCCAGTGGACTGTTTACAGTTCCAGTATGAGCATGGGGGCAACTCCAGTAGGGGCAATACCCTTCCCTGGGGTTTCTGCAATCTCCTGACTGAAGGGACTCAAAGCAAATATATTTATGATTGGTGGCATAGGTGGTTTCCCAGCTCCCACATGAACCCCATCCTGTGGTGGGCTTACAGGCATCAAAATATATTCCCACCTCTGTGCTTTCTCCCATCCACTGGGTAGTATTTAGTAAAATGTTGGGGCTAAATACTATAGCGTTAACCTGAAACTCCCAATGTCCTAGACCGTTCTCAGTCGTGATGTAGCCGGGTTGCACCAAGGCAAGCATCAGGAGGATCATCATTGTCATCATGGGGCTCTGAAAGAGAGGAGGAAAAAATAATGTCCTCAGGGTCAAAAGAGTCCCTGGGCATGGAAATATTACTTTCTAATTGGGGGGGAGGTATTTTATATTTCGTGCGGGGATCCATAACGGACTGGTTTCTTCTGGAGGGAAAACACAGCCAAACCCTCTTCCGGCTGTTATCAAAGGATCAGGTCCTCTCCAGATTCCTGTCATGGGATCCTTCCATTTTACTTTTACTGATGAAAAGGGGACCTGGGTGGCCCAATGTCTGTGAAAGGGTGTTATCCGGGAATCTTTAGAAAAATTTAAAATATTTAAGGTTAGCAATGCCTTCTTTAGCTGATCGTGCGGGGGCAGGGATGATTCCCCCATTTGTTTTTGTAGTTGCCCTTTTAAAGTTTGATGGTAACGCTCTATTAATGCTTGTCCTTGGGGATTATAGGGAATTCCTGTAGTGTGGGCTATTTGCCAGGTTTGTAAGAAGGCGGCAAATGTTTTGCTGATGAAGCAAGGACCATTGTCTGTTTTTATCTTTTGTGGGATTCCCAGGATGGCAAAGCATTGGAGAAAATGGCTAATAGCATGCTTGGCTTTTTCGCCGGCATGGGCTGACGCCCAGGTGGCCTTAGAATAGGTATCTATGGAGACAAAAACATATTTGAGTTTACCAAATGGGGAAAAGTGGGTAGCATCCATTTGCCATAGGGCATTAGGTTTTAGCCCTCGAGGGTTGACCCCTCCCATTTGAAGCGGAGGAATTTGTAGGAAAGGCTGGCATGATTTGCATGTGTGCACTATCTTTTTTA
This sequence comes from Glis glis, assembly GCA_004027185.1. Taxonomy (NCBI): domain Eukaryota; kingdom Metazoa; phylum Chordata; class Mammalia; order Rodentia; family Gliridae; genus Glis; species Glis glis. Next base: position 1,854 of record PVJS01010084.1, on the reverse strand, counting down.
GATCTTTAACTGGGATTAATGGGAACCGGTAGTGCAGGCCTCTCCAGTTAGTATGAGTTAGGTTATGAAATTGGGTGGTTTCAGTAAAGGAAAGTGCATCTGTAGGTTGGGACGCCAGCTGATCTGCTATAGCATTTCCTGAAGAAAGGAATCCAGGCAGTCCCTGGTGTCCGCGTAGGTGCTGTATAAAGATTGGATTATGTCTTTGTTTAAGTAGGACTTGGGCTTGAATCATTAGGGGAGTAATGGGGTTGTTATCTAATTTAATAAATGCCCCTATCAGTGTTGGTAAGAGGTTTACAACGTATAAGCTGTCAGAGAACAGATTAAGAGGCTGTGGGACCTCCCGCAGGGCCATGACAACCACAAAAAGCTCTTTAAACTGGGGGGATCCCTCAATTTTCTGGCATTTGGCTACGAGGGGTTGTTTCATAGAAAGGGGGGCATTGGGGGGAAACACCACAATGGAAGCCCCAGTACACCCTCCATTTGTAAAGGCCGTATAAAAGGTCGGGTTGGCTTCAGGCATAAATAATTTAGGGGGTGTCCATTGTAATTTAGTAAAGGAGCACATCCATTTATAAGGTCCATAATGGCAATCAAGCTTCCCAAAATAGCCCTCGAGGGCCATAGCCACTCTGTAGTTGTTTCTCTGAAGCCATTTAAAATCCGCTAGACGGTAGGGAATAACAATAGTTTGTGGCTCTCCCCCAAAAAGTCGGCAGGCCATATCTCTTCCCTTCATAATGCAATCGGCCACTTGGTCTGTTGTGGGATAAACCCATGGGGCCCCTCCAATGGAGAGGTGAATCCATTGGATGGGCTCCCCAGCTTGAGCGAGGGCAGCCGTGCAAAGAGATCGCCCAGAGAAAACATATAGGGTAACGGGGAGAATAGGGTCATACCGTTTGAGCCTGGCCTCATTTATGGCCGTTTGTACTTCCTGAAGCGCTTGGCGGCATTCCGGGGGTAGGGTTATTTTGGAGGAAAGGCTTACCCCCTGGAGGAGATTATATAAAGGGGCAAGAGTTTCTGTGGAGACAGAAATCCATGATCGGAGCCAATTAATCTCTCCCAGCAGGTGTTGTAGCTGTGGGGGCGTGTATTCAGGCTGTATTAAAAGTTGGGGCTTTAAAGGTGTGGCTGTATCCAATGTTAATTCGGAGCCCAAAATTTGGAAAGGAGGTATTTTCTGTATTTTATCAGGGGCAATTTTAAACCCGTGGGAAGTTAAAACCTGGACACATCTAGAAACCAGGGCATCCAATTCATTGGGGTCAGGGCTTCCAACAATAATATCATCCATATAAATGTAAAACAGAAAATGAGAATTAAGAAATGAAGACAAAATATGAGACATAAAATACTGACAAATCGAAGGGCTATTAGCCATGCCCTGAGGCAAGACCATCACTTCAAACCTTAAATCTGGGGCCTGGAAGTTTAAAGAAGGGATAGAAAAAGCAAAATTTTCCGTGTCATCTGGATGTAAGGGAATAGAAAAGAAACAATCTTTAATGTCCATTATTACCAGGTGGTATCCAGATGGAATGGCGGGTACCCACGGCAGCCCCCTCTGGGGGGCTCCGAGGGGAACCATGCGTTCATTGACTTTTCGTAGGTCCTGGAGGAATCTCCAGGACCCGTTTGATTTTCTTATGACAAGCACTGGGGAGTTCCAGGGGCTGGTGGAGGGCCGAATATGGCTCAGTTGTAATTGTTGTTTTACTAGGAGATGAAGTTGTTCAAGTTTTATTTTGGGGAGAGGCCACTGCTCCACCCAGATGGGCTCCCCGGGCTGCCACCTGAGTTTTATAATAAAGGAAGGAGCAGTGGCCTTTAGAATTGGGGGGG
>PVJS01010083.1:0-48854 GCA_004027185.1 Glis glis | reverse complement strand
GTTATAGATACAGTTGATCATCACAGACTGGTTAGACATTCGCTGTCCTTGTACATTCTATATTGGAAGATGTTTTCCCTAACTTTCCAGACTGTTACAGTAATAGTAACCACAATAACCATTAATCTATAGAAGGCCATCTTGACCTCAGTCAGGAGGGTCCCAAGTAAGGACGTTTTGCTTTCCCAACAGATGTCTAGGTCAGGGAGTGAGTCCGCTAAAGACATCCTGCCTTGTTAGCCAGAGCCTGCAGCAAGCAGTTTTAACTTTAACTATTTCAATGCTGTAAGGGGGTCCTTACAATAACAATTCACCAAAGTTGCCATATAGTTAATTCTTTCTTCTTGCCTCTTGCTAGTTTGATAATCTATTCAGGTATGGCACATAAAAGTCTCATTTCATCTTCATGACACTTCTATTAAGTAAAAAATATGATCACATGTATTTATTTATTTATTTATTTATGGTACTGGGGATTGAACCCAGAGGCATTCTATTTCCGAGCTACACCTCTAGCCCTATTTTATTTTTCATTTGGAAACAGGTTCTCACTAAATTGCAGAGGGCCTCACGAGGTTGCGAGGCTGGCCACAAGCCTGCGATCCTCCTATTTCAGCCTCCCAAGTATTGAGATTACAGGTATGTGCCACCATGCCCAGCTATTATTACTATTTTAGATATTAGTAAAATTAGGTGTAAACATAACCCAGATAGACTGGATTATGTTGCTATAATTCATTTGCCCTCAAATCTAGGTAGGTAGGTGTGTGTGTGTGTGTGTGTGTGTGTGTTGCGTTACTGGAGATTGAACTCAGGGGCATTCTATCTCCAAGATACACTCCCAGCCCTTTTTACTTTTTGTTTTGAAACAGGTACTTGCTAGGTTGCTAAGCATCTTGCTGTTGCTAAGGCTGACCTCAAACCTGCAATCCTCCTGTCTCAGCCTCCCAAGTGCTGGGATTACGGGCGTGCAGCACCACACCCAGCCTCTAGATGCTTTAATAACATGCAGGTTCATGGCTCCCTCACAGCACGTGTGTCACTGCAGCTGGCCCACCTGGGGAGAGAGGGGTAAGAGGGCTTGCTATTGTCTGCTCCACGTAGTCATTCAGGTTTCCAGGCTTATGGAAGATCTAAGATATTTTTAGCTGCACTCTGTAATTTGAGGTTTTCCAACCTCCACTCAGGTGGAAAAAAGGATTGGATAATTACCTGTGGCTGCCTTCCCTTCCTTCTTTCTTTCCTGTTTCAGCCCCAAAATGACATGCATTACTTCTGGTTGCATTTTATTAGTTAGTACTAGCCATATGTCCTCACGTAGTCTAAAAGGGAGGAAATACAGGATAAATGGGTTATTTGGTAAGACTTATTGTCACTGTCATTGCTTTAAGAGGTAATAATTTGCCCACTGCCCAGCAGCGATTAACTGTGAGGATCGGCATCAAAACCCAAGCTGTCTGACTCCAGAGCACTGCAGCTTCTCTTTATAACTTTGTAATGCCCTTCTGAGGATAGACGTGGCCACAGTGTGGGGAGACGACTGTCATATGGTGGAAAGAACCCTGGACCTGACACAGGTGTACACACGTACTCACTGGTTGTGAGACCTTGGGCAAATCCCTTGACCTTTCTGCGAGAAGCAATCTTCCCATCTATGAAGTTGGGGTGATGAAACCTTTCATTAGATCAATCAAGAAGATGCAAGTTAGCCGGGCGTGGTGGTGCACGCTTGTAATCCCAATATTTGGGAAGCTGAGACAGCAGGAGGATCGCAGGTTCACGGCCAGCCTCAGCTACTTGTGAGGCCCTCCACAACTTAGTGAGACCCTGTTGCAAAATAAAAAATAAAATAAGGCTGGGAGCCGGGCGTGGTGGCACACGCTTTTAATCCCAGTACTTGGGAGACAGACTGGAGGATCCGGGTTCGCCGCCAGCCTCAGCTACTTAGTGAGGCCCTCTGCAACTTAGTGAGATCCTGTTTCAAAATAAAGAATAAAAAATAGGGCTGGGGGTGTAGCTCAGAGGTAGAATGCCCCTGGGTTCAATCCCCAGTACCACAAGAAAAAAAAAAAAGAGAAGAAGAGGCAAGTTTGAGAACATAGAACACGCCTTTGAGGATGTTTGTTAAGGCTGAATTCTTAACACTTCTTCTTCCTGCCCCTCCTCCTGTCCCACAAGTATTTTCCTGGAAAGGTATGGAAGGTCTGTGGAAGACCTTCTGCTGAAAGCTCTGGCTGAACACTTGCCAGAAGCAGGATTTTCGTGACCTGACTCCCACACTCTCAGCTTTCCAGTTCGGATTCTATTGCCGGTCCTTTTCCTGATATCAGCAATTTTTGTTATGTGTTGCCAAGCACAACTCATTCATGACTTTAGGGAAAGGGAAAGGATAATGTCACTGTGGAATTAAAAGTGGCGGCTTGAGAGCTGTCTCACATTTAAAAACACTGTAAATGTTGGAGCTTCGCTAGCAAGAAAATGTCAAGGCACATGTAACATAGAGTGAGCGCCGATGCCTCCAGGTGTCAACCTATTGTGCCGGCCCACTTGGTTCTTCATCGCATCCTCTTCTAAACTCCGAAAATGGAGCCTCTGTAATATTTTAATATTATTTAGAAAAAACTAAATGTCTATAAAGTGACTAAATGATAGAAGAAAAATGTCATACTTAGAAGCCCAGTGGGCTCTTTTTCTCTTGGGAAAGGAAAATAAATTGCTTCCCAGGGAAGGGTGCACAAACTCTTTCAGGCCCCCGGGTAATTGCTCAGGAGAGCACTGGGACAGATAATTTACAGTCTGGGAACCAAGGTTCATGGTAAAAGTAATGAACTTCCCCAAGTCAGGCTCCTTTTAAAAAGGAGCCTGAAGCTCAACAGCTTTGCCTTTCTTGTTAGCAATCCAAACATCCTGACATCTTGGTTGCAGTGTGGGGCTCTGGAGTCAGAAAAATGTGAATTTGATAACCAGCGCTGCAAATTACTGGCTGTAGGACCTTGTGCAAGTGATGTATGCTCTTGAAATGAAGGGAGAGCATTTTGCAAAGTTACAGTGGTGTGCCTGGCTTGTTTGACTTGGAAGGGATTGTTTTTAATTTGCTGTTCTAGAAGACAAAATTTTTTGTCAGTAATAAATTTCTTAATTTATTTTTTAATTTCAAAGAAATCAACCAATTAGAAGAATATACTTCAGGCTGGGGATGTAACTAAGTGGTAGAGTACTTATGGGCAAGGCCCTGGATTTGGTTCCCATACTGCAACATAAATAAACCAATACATAAAATAATGCATTTCAATTTTTAAAAATTATGCCAGGCAAGGTGGTGCACACTTGTAATCCCAGTTGGGAGGCTGAGGCAGGAGGACAGCAGTTTGTAGCCAGCCTCAGCAACTTAGTGAGGCCTTTCATAACTTAGTGAGACCCTGTTTCAAAATGAAATAATAAGCTGGGTGTGGTGGCACACACCTGTAATCCCAGTTCTTGGGAGACTGAGATAGGATTGCAAATTTGAGGACAACCTCAGCAAGTAGTGAAACTCTCATCAACCTAGCGAGACTCTGTTTCCAAATAAAAATAAAATAGGGCTGGGGGGTGTAGCTCAGAGGTAGAATGCCCCTGAGTTCAATACCAAGTACCACAATAATAATAATGATAATAATAATAATAATAATAAAATATAAAAATAGGGCTGGGAGTGTAGCTCAGAGGTAGAATGCCCCTGGGTTCAATCTCTAGTACCACACACACACACACACACACACACACACACACAAAATTATAAGGTATTACATCTCACAGTTCACAGTTTTCTCCTGCTTTAAGTTTTAAACCCAAACTGAAAGTTCAAATGGTCACGAAGAATGATTCAAGTAAATCAATCCAGTTTTGTTTCTTCACCCTTAGAACCTCTGGGCTATCATTGTTTATTTTTATCTACTGTTTAAATGTAGGGGTTTGCCATATTACAGGGATTGGAAACATGAACAATGTAAACTTGAATAACCCCTCATCATTATGAACTTACTCTTGAAGCAAACCCACACAGTGTGTCCACATATGTCAGGGTTGATGTGTAACTGGGGGTTGCCTGGGTTCACTTCCATGTAGACTACAGTGTTAATTAAGCTGCATGTAAAGGTGCACGCCTTAATCCCAGTACCTGGGAGGCTGAGACAGGAGGATCACAGGTTTCATGTCAGCCTCAGCAACTTAGCAAAACCCTGTTTCAAAATAAAAAAAAATTAAAAAGGGCCGGGGGCATAGCTTGGAGGTAGAATGTTCCTGGGTTCAATCCCCAGTACAAAAACAAACCAATGTTGAGAAATTAGTAATACATGTATGCTAATTCAAAGCATCTATGTAAGTCTATTACATAATATCACATATACACATTATATAATAAATGTATATGTTTACATAAGTCTATATATTATATATATTTGTAAATAGACACATATTAAAACTCAATGGTTTCAAAGACCAACAAACCAAGAGTTTCTAGAGAGGAGTATTTTGTAACTGACACTATTTAAAATTGTGGGCATGTGATAATAATGAAAAGCAGACAGATGTGGCTCTATTGTTCTGGTCAGAGTCTCTGCAAACACTGCCCCTCCTGTTGTTTCGCCAGGAGAGGCACCGCCCTGCCCTGGGCACGCCGCTGCACCATCCCTGACAGTGAACTATTATTACTTCACTACAAGTCTTTTACAACCAGAGCCATCCCTAGGCATGTGCTTCTGTTTTTGCAGAGACAGAAACAAGATGTGGAAATACAAAGGTAGAATTATTTTTTAAAAGAGTACTATTTTTTTTTCTGTGACAATGGCAATAAATGCCTTTTAATTTAGAAAATAAATAAAAGCATTTTTAAATTATACAGAAACAATAAAAAATGATAATCATTTGTGACTTATTATGAACCTATGAAATAGTTTCATTTTTTACACTTTTCATATTTACCTCTTCTTTCCTTCCTTCCTTCTTTCTCCCTCCCTCCCTCCCTTCCTCTCTCCCTGCCTTCCTTCTTTCCTTTCTTCAAAGAAGATAGCTGAGACTTAGAGAAGTTATATATGTAGCCCAAGGTTGTAGGCCTGAGCTTATAAGCAGCAAAGCTGGATTCAAACACAGCTCTGTTTGACTAAAAGCCTACTCTCTTCACAACTCCATTTTATAGCAACTGTGTGTTCCCTGCTGACCATTATTAATATTTTGTTGTTTTTCCATTCAGTTTCTTTTCTATAATGTCCATATGTGTTTTCTAGCTACATATGTATTTTTAAAAATAGGATCCTGTTTTATATAATATCGTGTATCATATTTTTAACCTAATGTTTACATTGTAAGCATTTTCTGTATCATTACATATTCTTCCAAAGTATGATTTTCAATGAATGCATAATAGTCCAACATAAACTCTCCTATAGCTGATGAACAGATCCCATAGCATTGGACTCCATGATTTTTTACACTAAGTTCTTGGAAATATAAATTGTTACAATCTTCCTGAATGTCAATTTGGTAATATATCATGAACCTTACAAAGTTCTTACCTTTACAACCTTACTTCTAGAAATTTATTCAAAGGAAATAAAATTGTTGTCGAAGATTTATGAATGAGGATGTTTATCATGGGAGCTATAAAAATTTATGTGCATGGAAGAAAGATGAGAAGGAAGCATTGATACATTGGCAATGGTTGATTCTTAGTTGCTGAGTTATTGATGATTTTATTGCATACATTTTTTCCTTTTCTGTCTCCCTCCCGTGTGTGTGCATGTGCCACCACATCTGAAATTTTTTAAATATATATTTAAAAAATTGTTGGTAACTATTTGGTGAATTAACTCATCAATTGTTGAATCCTTATCTTCCATGCAAATGTATAATTAAAAGTTCTATACAGAGCTGGGTGTGGTGGTGCATGCTTGTAATCCCAGTACTTGGGAGGCTGACACAGGAGGATCACAGGTTCACAGCCAGCCTCAGCAACTTAGCGAGACCCTCTGCAACTTAGTGAGACCCTGATTAAAAATAAAAAAGAATAAGCCGGGCGTGGTGGCGCACACTTGTAATCCCAGTACTTGAGAGGCTGAGACCGGAGGATCCGGGTTCGCGGCCAGCCTCAGCAACTTAGTGAGGCTCTCCGCAACTTCGTGAGACCCAGTTTCAAAATAAAGTATAAAAAATAGGGCTGGGGATATAGCTTGGAGGTAGAATGCCCCTGGGTTCAATCCCCAGTACTGCAAAATAAATAAATAAATAAATAAATAAATAAATAAATAAAAATAAAATAAAAAAGAATAAAATTGGGCCGGGGATGCAGCTTGAAGGTAGAATGGCCCTGGGTTCCATACCCAGTACCCCCCCCCACACACAAAAGTTCTGTACAGCTCTCACTTTTCAACAATGTCTGGCTTAGGTTGGGATTAAACAACACTTTATTATCTTCTCTCATGGCTCCTTTAATGCCCAGCTGTTACTGGCTTTTCCTCCACCAAGTCCATGATTGCTGCTGAACTTAACAGGGAGATGGCATTCATTTACTCCTTTGACTGCTTGTCTTAAGGACATCCAAATCCTTTCTTTCGTTAGGAAATTAAAGAAATACTAGCTGCGTGTGGTGGCGCAGACCTGTAATCCCAGTACTTGGGAGGCTGAGACAGGAGGATAACAGCCTTAGCAAGCAGCAAGACTCTCAGCAACCTAGTGACACCCTATTTTGAAACAAAAAATAAAAAGGGCTGGGGGTGTAGCTCAGAGGTAGAATGTCCCTGGGTTCAATCCCCAGTACCCAGAAAAAAAAAAAAGAAATATTTACTCAGACCCACTTTTTCTAATCAGAATATTTTTTCTCATTTCTTTTTTTTTTTTTTGCGGTACTGGGGATTGAACCCAAGGGCATTCTACCTCCGTGCTACACCCCCGGCCCTATTTTTTATACTTTATTTTGAAACTGGGTCTCACGAAGTTGCGGAGGGCCTCACTAAGTAGAGAGAGAGACAGAGAGAGAGAGAGAGAGAGAGAGAGAGCTGAGGCTGGCCGCGAACCCGGATCCTCCGGTCTCTGCCTCCCAAAGTACTGGGATTACAAGTGTGCGCCACCACGCCCGGCTTTTTCTCATTTCTTAAAAATTTTCTTCCTTGTAACCAGCTGTCTCCAGACCTCTTGGACATGGCTAGCAGTTCCCGGCATAAGCATAAGCTTTCTGGATATCTAGACAGTGGTAGGTGCTTCGTTGTTATCTTCAGCAAGTCTCTTCACATAGGACCCGATTTTCTCATCTGTAGAATGAAGATTTTAAGTCATTGAGCTGTAAAGTCTCTGCCTAGTCTTAATCCATAGGTAAAAACAGATCAGCAAAGAGCTGGATGTTAGTTCTTCCTTCTGGTCCCAATTCTGAAGGAAGACATAAATACTTAAATTTTCCGAAAGGTACCTGAGCAAGGGTTTACAGTACAAAGGTTTAATGAAGTACTGAGGAAAGATGCCGAATTTAGAACTAAATGACCCCAAGAAGAGGAGAGGCTCAACTCTGTCTTTTATTTGGCTACATGGTCTTGGGTAAGTTAGTAAACACCTGGCTGATTTTCAGATCTCCACTGTCTTGATTTTCTGAAATTTCTGTGCAAAATGCCCAGATATGGATTTATTTTTGCTTATCCTGTTTGGGAGTAGTTGGGACTTTTTTTCAACTCTGTGGATGGTATCTTTTATTGGTTTTAGAAAGTCCCAGCAATTCAATAATCAAATATTGCCTCTGCGGTCAAAATGATATGACCTCTGGGGATGGCTTTAGAATATATTAACAAAGAAAGAAAGAAAGAGAAGGAAAATGAATATGGGAAAACCTTGATAATTGTGGAATATGGGGAATGGACATATGGGGTTTACAGAGGTATTCTCTACATTTTTCCTGCATGTATGCTTAAATAATTTTATAACAAAAATAAAGAGACACAAGAGGAATAATGGTCATTCTGTTCCCTCTTATGGAGTTTCAACAGAGTATACACCAGACCTCGTTCTATCTTCATTTCTCCTAACACTCATATTTTCTCATGTGACATTCTGGGTAATTTTGTCTAATCTATTTTTAGCTCATTTATTCTGTCTTCAGTTATATTTAAAATGTTATTGAATGTCATTGGGTGTTTAATTTTGGTTATTATAATTTTTATTTATAGATGTTCATTTCAGTTCTTTTGAAAATAGGGTAAATTACTTTTTATACTTTCTTGTCCCTTATTCTTTTCTCCAATCAGAAGTGAACTTCCTTCAGGAAGTGTTTGTGTGTGTGTGTGTGTGTGTGTGTGTGTGTGTGTGTGGCACTGGAGATTGAACCCAGGGACATTCTACCTCCGAGCTACACTCTCAGCCCTATTTTATTTTTATTTGGAAACAGGATCTCGCTAGGTTGATAAGAGTCTCACTACTTACTGAGACTGTGCTCTAACCTGTGATCCTCCTGTCTCAGCCTCCCAAGTACTGGGATTGCAGGCATGCACCACCACATTCAGTTCTCCAGGAAGTTTTCAAAAGCACTTTTTTGGGAAAAAAAAAAGAAAAAGAAAGACACAATAGGCGCAGTTGCTTTAAGTATAGTTGTTTTATAGCCGGGGTCTCATAACTCCCACATCAGGAATCTATGATAGTCTGGTTATGTTATTTGTTCTGTGGTTTTCAAAGGTTCTGGCTCATGGTACCTTGTTTGTGTGCTTGTTTATTTTTGTCTGTCTGCTACTCAATTTATTTGAAAAATTATATATGGAATCCTTTGTAATCTAGGATAAAGGCATTTTCCTATGGACAGACTATACATTTGATTATCCCAGGAGTTTAATAGCATTGGCAATTCAGGACCATTTTAAAATAAATTCATTCGGAAGTTGTAATTGGGGGGGCAATCAAATTCAGTGATGTGAATGTTGGCTGAACATTTGAGGGAGAATTAACTTGTTAAAACTTCAGGCTCCTCCTTTTTAGGCTCAGCCACAAGGCAATGTTCTTGTAGCTTCTGGAGCTGGGAAGAGGCATAATTCGTTGGTGCCCCATCTTCACTAGAGTAAGTGAATCTCTCCTTAGGGAGTCATTCTGGGGCAGGACATGGGCTTTGATTCCCCTCTTCGTTGCCACGGGAGGCTAGCAACACTCCAGGGACAAGCAGCTTCAGTGTTTTCTCTTGCCTTCTTGGAAAAAGATGAGTAGTAAACCCCTCTGAGGTCTAATTTCTTCATATGTAAAATGCAGCTAACATTGTTTTATTCATAGAGTTATAAGTGTTAAGATAAAAAATGCCCTTTGGCCGGGCGTGGTGGCGCACGCTTGTAATCCTAGTACTTGGGAGGCTGAGACCTGAGGATCTGGGTTCGCAGCCAGCCTCAGCTACTTAGTGAGGCCCTCCGCAACTTCGTGAGACCCAGTTTCAAAATAAAGCATAAAAAATAGGGCCGGGGGTGTAGCTCAGAGGGAGAACACCCCTGGGTTCAATCCCTGGTACCGCAAAAAAAAAAAAAAATGCCCTTTGTAAATATGTTGTAAATCACAATTTTGAAACTCTGGGCCTAAGGTTTGGGGAACCTCCTCGATTGACTTGGTTATTTGTGGATATGTGCTCTTTTCTATGTGCTTAAAGAGGGGCCATGTGTTACATAAGATTTTCAAAGAACCCATTGACAGCCAAAATATTTTTTAAAGTAATTGAGCCAGGGCGATGGTATACACCTATAATCTCAGTACTTGGAAGGAGAATCGGAGGTTCAAAGCCAGCCTCAGCAATTTAGCAAGACTCTGTTTCAAAATAAAATAGAGCTGGGGGTGTAGCTCAAAATAGAATGCCCCTGGGTTCAATCTCCAGTATCCCAAAAAAAGTAATCAAAAGTGGAAATTATTATTATAAATCAAGTACAGAAGAGGGCAGACGATTAGGCTAGTGTTTATTCATTTTGATGTTTCTGAATTTTTTAACTCTCTGCCAATGACCAAACTAATGATTATGTGCTCAATGAAACGTTATTTTCTCTGTTCTCTTCTAAACTATAGTTTCATCTGTGTGAAGTTCAAGGGTAAGAGGGAAAGAACACATAATCCTAATTAAATGCATTGGTCCTGGTTCAAGTTTAGCATCTGGCAGGAAGAGCATTTTGTTCCTTTCATAATTTATTCCCTGCAGATTTCCATTCATGGGTGCATACTCTGAGGATGTTAGAGCTGGCTGGATCTGCACAGATCAGCTCACTCAGCCTCCTTACTTTGTATTTAAGGACACTGAAGAAAGAACAAAGATACTTAATAAATTTATTAGCAAGTATTACAGAGACTTTCTGGTAGTTAAAATGTTGCTTTTGAGCTGGGAGTGGTGGCACACACCTGTAATCCCAGCACTCAAGAGGCTGAGACAGGAGGATCGCAGGTTTGAGGACAACCTCAGCAAGTAGTGAGACTCTCATCAAACTATTGAGACCTTGTTTCAAAATAAAAATTAAATAGGGCTGGGGGTGTAGCTTGTAGGTAGAACACCCCTGGGTTCAATCCCCAGTACCACACACACTAAAAAAAAAAGTTGTTTTTGGTCTTTTTTTTTTTTTTCAGTACCAGGGATTGAACCCCGGGGCATTCTACCTCCGAACTATACTCCCAGACCTATTTTTCTTCTTTATTTTGAAACAGGGTCTCAGTAAGTTGCAGAGAGCCTCACGAAGTAGCTGAAGCTGGCTGCGAACCCACATGCTCTGGTCTCAGCCTCCCAAGTACTGGGATTACAAGCCTGTGCCACCACGCCTGGCTTTACTTTTTGTCTTAAAAAAATAGTAGTTAGCAGTCTGTGCTAACTCTCCCCCCCTCGCCCTTCTTTCCTCTATAATGTCGTCAGCATTACCCTTCAAGGTCTCATCAAAACTTTTTTCTTGTGTGAAGCTTTCCTGGCTCAGATGAGGTGCTCCATCTTAGCATACCCAGAGCCTTCCTGATCGACTAGAATTCCTACTGTAACTTCTTCCCACAAAACAAGCCATAATCCAGGATCAGAGCGAAAGAGAAGTCAGTGGTCAGAAGCTTCACGATGTGTGGGTTTAACCCCAAAGGCGGCAGTAGTCAGCCATTCATGCTTCCCTTCAACAATACTTACGGAGGATCTACCATGTGCTGAGGGTTGGGATTAACGATAATGAGCAAAAGCCGTGGTCCCTGTCCATTGCACCATCGTCACCCCACCACTTTAGTCGATGTGATCTCTCTTTTGCACAACTCCGTGATCTTCTAACTGGCATTTCTGCTTATACCCCGATCTCCATCTGAGACAGTCTCCACCCAACAGCCAGAAAGATCTTTTGATCATGCTTAAAACTTCCTCCTTAGGCCTCTCAGGATGTCCACCTCTGAAATAGTGGTGTGAGGAGCTTTGTGGAATGAACCACTCCTCAGAGAAACAGCCATAACTAGTGAACAGTACACAAAAGCACCCCTGCCATTTAATTTCTGAAAATTGTCCTAAAGGGCATATAGTAAATGAAGAAATACTTACTAAAGAAAATCCACTAGATCTTGGTAAGAACAGCAAGTCTTTGGCACAAGCCACTCTTTCCCTTCTCCCTTCCCATCTCATCTTGATGATAGAAGCTCCAATCTGGTCAAATATCACCAAGAAAATGGAGCTCTGTCTCAGTTAGCATTCTCACTGCTATATCCAAAATGACTGGCCACATAACTTAGAGGAAGGACGATTTATTTGCTCAGAGTTTTTTGGAGATCTTGGAGTTCAGTCCACGGTAGGCTGGCGTGCGGAGCTGGAGCTCAGGGCATTTTGGCGGGAAGAAGAGAGAGGGAGAGCACACAGGCTCTGCTCCTCACATCACGGAGGCCAGAAGCAGAGAGAGGGCAAGCAAGAGGATCAGGGACCATATATAATCCCAAGGCCATAGCCCTAAGGACCCACCTTGTCCAGTCACACCCTACCTGCCTAGGTTACCACCTAGATAATCTACTGATGAGATTCCAACCCTCATGACTTAACTATATCATTAATACATGAACATTATATCATTAATACCTGAACATTAATACATGAGCTCTTCAGGGGTACTCTCTATCTGACCATAACAAGCTCTTCTTCCCTTTGCTCCCCCTCAAGGGATATAGTATCGTGCTGGGAGGAGCAAGCCACTAGAACTTGTCATCCCTCAGCTCTGAATTGCAAAAGCTAAATTTCTGGTGAGTGTGGCCAAGAGGCCAGAGTTTTGTTTTATTTTCCATCCAGTTCCCACTTAGGGGTGGAGGTTCTTTCCTAGGCATAGCTGACCAAGAATACTGGGGTCCCAGAAGGCCTTCCTCTGGCTCACTTGTAGGGTGGAAGTTTCACACCAGGAGAGGCAAAAGACCAGAGCTATTATCCCCACCTTGCGCCTTGTGCATAAAGTAGGGGGCCCATCTGAGAGGATCAGGCTACTGTCCCTAGACCTGTCTTCAGAGAAGTGATTCAGAGATTTTGCCCTGGGAAAGAGGCAATCTATAAGAACAGAGATCTCAGAAACTTTCCCCAAAGAAACTGGCTTTATTTGAAGCGGAGTGTGGGGAAATTCAAGTCTAAAGATTCTTTCAAAAACAAGGGAAATTTTGGTGGTAAGTAGTTCAGGGAAGGTTGGTAGTTCCAAAGGGCAAGAAGTTAAACTGTAGGCCCACTAGGTTTACCAGAGAGAATCAGAGAAAGAGACAGCTAAGAAGAACCCTCTTGGGGTCAGAACAAACCTCAAAGACTGGGCTCCGAAACTACTCCTGGGGACGAAATTTAATTGGATCAGATTGTGGAGCAATTTATGTTCCAGGGCATTGTCAAAAACAATAAAGCAATCAGCTGGCAATTAGTGGAGTCTAACAAAGGCAGGCCACTTAACAGAGAGATCAGGGAAAATGACAAAAAACTCCTGCTAAGAAACCTATTGTCATCATAGTGGCTGCACATGTCCGAGGCTCTGTATGTCCTCTGAGAAGCAACATCAGAGACCTCACGCTTCAAGGGAAACAAACTTCAGGAAAATAATCCAGGGAGGTTACTAAACCAATAAAAAAGCAAACAATAACAAAAAGTAAGCCCAAAGGGGTGATCAATATCCTGAGTTTTATAAAATATTACCCAAAATGTCCAAGAAATAGAAAAGGGTGATCCATAACAAAGAAAATGAAGCAGGCAGCAGAAACTGCCTTGAGAAGGCTG
Source organism: Glis glis (assembly GCA_004027185.1). NCBI lineage: Eukaryota > Metazoa > Chordata > Mammalia > Rodentia > Gliridae > Glis > Glis glis. The sequence goes on along the minus strand of PVJS01010083.1, from coordinate 35,650 downwards.
GTGCAGGTGTCAAATTTGATGGACAAAATGCTCAAGGAAGACATTATAAATATGTTCAAAGAACTAAAAAAAATTATGCCTAATGAAGTAAAGAAAGATGTGATGACAATGTGTCATCAAATAAAGGATTATCAGTAAAGAGAAATTATGTAAAAAGAACCATATGGAAAATTTGAGTTGTAGATTTGGAAAGTACAATAACCAAAATTAGAATTTAATTAGAGAGATTTAATAGTCCACTAGAGGGGTAGATTGGAACTGGAAGAAGAAAGAATTGGCAAACTTGAAGATGGATTGATAGAGATTATGTGACTAAAGGACAGAGGGGAGAAAAAAATAAACAGAGGCTCAGAGAAATCTACAGTCAAAAAATTTTAACAAGTTCCAAGGCAAAGAGATCCATATCCAAGTGCATCATAGTAAAAATGCTAAAAATTTTTTCAAAGAGAAAAATTTGAGAGCAGCAAGAGAAAAATGACACATCACATACATAGGGACCCTAACAAAGTTAAAAGCTGATTTCTGTCGAAAACAATGGAGGTCAGAAAGCAGAGGGATGAACTACTCAGAGTTCAGAAAAAAAATGAAAACCTGCTAATCAGGAATATTATATTCAAACTGGGCATGGTGGTACACACCTATAATCTCAGAACTTGGGAGGCTGAGATAGGAGGATCACAGGTTCAAGACCAGCCTCAGCAATGTAGCAAAACTCTCAGCAACCTAACAAGACCCTGTCTCAAAACAAAAAATAGAAAGAACTGGTGGTGCAGTTCGGAAGTAGAACGCCCCTGGGTTCAAACACACATACACATACACACAAATATTATATCAAAAAAAAAAAAAACTCTTCAGTGTCTTTCAATTACTTCAGAATAAAGTTGACATTGTTTATCATGGTACAAAGCCTACCTCTCTACTATTTATTTATTTAGGTCCACTCTACCACTGAGCTATATCCCCAGTCCTATTTTTTTTTTTTTTTGGCGGTACTGGGGATTGAACCCAGGGCATTCTACCTCTGAGCTACCCCCCCCAGTCCTATTTTTTATTCTTTATTTTGAAACAGGGTCTCACTAAATTGCGGAGGCCTCACTAAGTAGTTGAGGCTGGCCGCGAACCCAGATCCTCCGGTCTCAGCCTCCCAAGTACTGGGATTACAAGCGTGAGCCACCATGCCCACTCCCAGTCCTTTTTATTTTTTACTTTGAGACAAAGTCTCACTAAGTTGCCCAGGCTGGCCTCTAATTTATGATCCTTCTGCATTAGCCTCCCAAGTAGCTGGAATTACAGGCATGTGCCACAGTGCCCAATTCCTCTCTACCTTCTTGAACCACACTTCCCTCATGAACTGGACCACGTTGGCATTCTTTCAAACACATCTTCCTCTTACCTCCTCATCTAATTAAATCTTACTGTTAGGTCTCAGCTTAATCTTTGTTTCCGCTATCTCCCTGCCTAGGTCAGATACTATACACTACCATACATTCTTCTTTTAGCTTTTTCTTGGGATGTGTGTGTGTGTGTGTGTGTGTGTGTGTGTGTGCGCGTGCTGGATTGAACTAGTTCTTGAGGTTTTACCTGAGTTGGCTTACTTAATTAAAGCTACTATGTTGTAAATTCTATGAGGACAGGAAGTGTGTAGTGTAGGTATGTTCACCTGTGAGCGTGTGTTTTGTTTTAAGAGGATTGAAAGTCACTGAAACATTTATCAGAAGAATAGTATAGCCAGACTAGCAGGTTTAAATACCACTCTAGCTGCATTTTTAGAAATTACTAGACACACCTACAGTGGTGCAAGGAGACCAATAAAGAAGCCATTGCAGCATTCCACAGGAGAGGGGATCAGCTGGTTCAGACGAGGTCAGGGGTTGACGTGGAAAGAAGACCAACTTAAACCTCAGAGCAAAAATCAGAGAGAGGAGGAAAGTTGTCAGTGGATGGAATGCTCTGGACTTAAACAACTCAATACAATGGTTCCATTTACTAAGAGAGAGGGCACTAGAGAGAAGTCAGGTAGCTGAAGAGGGAGATAGGGGTAGACCCTGAGCTCATTTCAGAACTGTTGAATTTGAAGTGTCAGTAAGACCTCCAATAAGGATTTTAGGTGAACAACTCGACACAGGATTCTGGAACTCAGTGTTGGAATTCAGAGAGCTGAAACTCAGAACTTGGGACTGCTGATCTGCAAATTAAACCTGTTACCTCTGGGACACACTCCACTTTCACTCCCAGTTGTACTACCACTGTGGAGCCTCCCAGCTGCAGTCTTGCCTTGCCCCAAGCTTATCAAAGGCCCGCCCGGAACATCCTTCCCCATTCCCCTTCAGCTGGTGAATTCTTGTTCATTTTGCTAGTCTCTTCTTTCTCTGAAACTTACTCAGTAGCAGGGGTGTGTCCAGGCTGGAGGGTGGGGGGGATTCTTTTGTACTGAGTTGGTCCCAAGAAGAAAAACAGCTTCTAAGAGTTAATGAAAAGCTCCTTTTGTGTCGCTTACTTTAATTTGATTCTCTCAGCTTAAATCCCAGAGGAGATGAGTGTGTACTGAATTCTGAGGGTGAAGGCGTGTTTTTCTGCTTGCTGGTTAGTTCTCAAAGGTCGGGCAGCTGGCCTTAGTCATGCTAATAGGATCTAACCTTTCATGGAATCAGAGATTTTTTCCAGCTCAAAGGATTTTTAGAATCTTCCAAATGAAGCTTTTGTCTTCAAATCACAGTGATAACTAGTGGCAAAGTCAGAACTTAAATTCAAGGCTGACAGAAAGCCCGTTGCTTTTTTTTTTTTTTGTGGTACTGGAGATTGAACCCGGGAACATTCTACCTCTGAGCTACACCCCAGCCCTATTTTTTATTTTTTATTTATTTTTTTATGTTTTTATTGGTGCATTGTAGTCTCACATCACAATGATTATCAGTTTGGTGTTAACATACTCTTTATTTTGAAACAGGGTCTCACTAAGTTGCAGAGGGCCTCACTAAGTAGCTGAAACTGGCCACAAACCTGCGATCCTTCTCTCTCAGCCTCCCAAGTACTGAAATTACAAGTGTGTGCCACCACACCTGGCTTTTTCTACTCACAGCATTCCGGCATAGTATCTGGCTTTCTTGATGGACTTCTTTTGCACCATGCACCTTTCCTGACATTCAGTGGTGTTATGATTGTTGTTGAGTGAGTAAACAGCGTCTACTCGATCTCCTAGTTCTTTTTCCTCTAGAATATCAAGGCTAAAGAAAGCAAATCTAGCTGGTGTGGTGACATAGGCCTGTGTGTTAGTCAGAGTTCACTAGAGTAACAGAACTCACAGGATATGTATATGGTAAAAGGGGATTTATCAAATCAGCTTACAGTCCAAAGCAGTGTAGTCCCAAGTGGCCACAGGCACACCGACAGCCGGAAGAACCAGCAGCTGGTCGAGCCGTCCAAGAGCTGGAGTCTCAGAATCGGAGCGACCACTAATTCAGTCCCAATCCAAGATGGAAAGGCCAGAAAACTCTCTGGAGAAACGATGGTGAAAGTCCAGTTCCAAGAGCTGAAGGCTGATACCTCAGAGGAGAGCAGATGCGCTTTCTTTAGGAAGAACTACACGTGCATCCACGTGGCTTTCTCCTTTTTTTTTATCCAGGTCCTGCACCTATCAGAAGATTCAGGGCAGGACTTCCCCTTCAATCTGCCCTGACATAAACCAGTCATCTCATCAACACACACACACACACACACACACACACACACACACAGTCATATAATCTTAGGTGTTTCATAATCCAGTCAAATTGACAATTCAGATTAACCATCACAACCTGTAATCCCAGTACTTGGGGGGCTGAGACAGGAGGATCACAAGTTTGAGGCCAGCAGTGCAGGTTAACTTTTAGTGAGACTGTTTTAAAATAAAAAAACAGGGCTGGGGGTATAGCTCAGAGTTAGAACTTCCCTGGGTTTAATCCCCAGTACCACACAAAGGAAGAAGGAGAAGTTGAAGGAGAAGGAAGGAAGGAAGGAAAGAAGGAAGGAAGGAAGAAAGAAAGAGAAAGAAAGAAAGAAAGCAAACAAGCAGAATGTGTTTGGGGTTTCCAAGCACTATTATCAGCATGAATAAATTAACTTTGGGACCTCAGTCACTCAAATCATTCAATCAAATGGAAATTGGATCTATGAAGAACTATTGTTCATTCTTAGCACAATCCCTAAAAGCCACAAATATCTCAGAACCAGGTGTTGGAAAATATTAACTGTGGTCTTTCATATAAGCAATGTTTTGTATGAAGGTGGAAGGCCAGAAACAATTTCAAAATGTGGTACCTTTTGATGGCTACCACAAGCATTTGGTTAGAAACAGAAGGCTCCCAGGTAGTTTTAGTGTGTGTTGGTTGAAATTAGTTGAACTGGATTCATTTCTGCTATGATTACTCAAAAGGTAAAGGCTCTCCTGTTTCAAAGTGGGAAGCAGGACATGAGAGGACATCTGTCATTTTTGCTACAGTGTATCAACTCACCTTCCTCCTAGCCTGAATAGCTGCCCACCACAGAAGTCAGCATGTAGGAAGTCAAAGCTGAGAGACTGGAGAAAAACTAAATCCAGGTGACTTGGATTGAAACCTTAATCTACTTGCCTGCAGCAGGCACTAGCTCTGGATTCTCCAGTTAAGATATGAACCCATCATAGGCTTGTGAGGTGTAGGTTGGGTTTTCTGTTAGTCATTGTCAAGAGAGCCCTAATTTGCATAAGAACATTTCTCCTCTCACTTCTCTTTCAGCGTTTCCTTTCTGAATAGTTGTCTACAGTACAGAGGATAGCCTCCCAGACAACAGGAAGACAAAGTGGTTCACTGTGATACCCTCTGATTTCTCTCCAGTCTCAATGCTACAACCAGTGTCATCTCTTTGAATTCCACTTGGACTAAGAGAGAAGTCTTTTATCCATCATCCTACAGCTAATAGGGGTGAAGCTAAGACCGTGGCCTCTGATTTTGGATCTCAATACCTTTCCATCCATTTATCACACTTTTGGTTATAGTTGGAATACATATTGGCTCCCTTTTCTGACTGAAGCCATATGTTTTAGAGCTGCATTGTATAACATGGTAGCTGCTAGCCAGCCTCATGTGGCCACTAAAATTAATTAAATTAAATTAAAAATATTCCTCAGCCATACTAGTCTCATTCCAAGCACACACTAGCCACATGAGACTAGTGACTGCTGGATTGGATATTGTAGATATAGAACATTTCCATCACTGCTGAAAGTTCTACTGGACAGCATTGCTCTAGAGACAGTTTTTTTTTTTTTTGTCCAAGGTTAGGATCACAAAGTCTGATAGAATCTTTCTTCTCTACAACTGGAAAATGATAGACTATGAACTATTTAGATACCTATCTATCCTATTCTTTCTAAACCCTTAAATGGAATTATAGGCTAGCTACTCATCTCTGGGTTGGGTAAATCTGAAACATGCTACTTGGTAAGGGATGATCAACCTGTTGTTATATGAAGCCCCTTGAACATATTATATAATTAAATATAAGGTATGCATCTCTCTACCTACTGTGATCTGTTATGTATTATGGTTTGAATCTAGCATGTCCGCTGGAAGAGCTCATGTACTGACTATGCAAAAGGTTCAGAGGTGATATAATTGAATCACGAGGGTCCTAATCTCATCATCGGTGGATAAATCCATCGATGGATTAATTAATTTATTGGGTGGTAACGTCGGCAGGTTGGATGTGGCTGGAGGAGGTAGGCCACTGGGGGTGTGGCCCTGGGGACTGTATATACGTCCCTTGTCCCCTTCTCTTTCTCTGGCTCCTGCTGCCATGCCCTGAACTCTGCAGATGTGATCTGGCCTAACATGGACTGAAACCTCCGAAACCTCCAGAACGGTGAGCAAATACATCTTCCTTGCTCTGGGTTGAGGTCGCCAGGCATTTTGGACCATAGCAGTGAGACTGCTGGCTGGAAGAGTGAGTATATATTTCTAGGGATGTAGAAGAACATGATGTCTCAGTCTCAGGCTGGTGATTCATTAAGAATACATTTCTCAAAGACAGGCCTACAGATCATCATTCATTAAGCAGGAACTATCTTCAGTCTCTGGGGGAAAAGATCTAAACATTTCAATTCTAACAGGAAATAAAGCTCTCCAGTTGAAAATTCGTAGCAGATATTCAAATTGGGAAATGTTAACAATAGTGCGAAATAAGCCTTCTTTATCGGACAGAATATATAAATGAAAGATGGAATTGTCACGTAGGTACCACAAGTGAGTCATTCTCCTGGGGGGAGGGAGAAGCTTATTTATCTTTGTTATATGTCAGAAGACCAAAAATAAAATAAAATAAAGTAAAAATAAAAGCAGATAACATACAAGACTCAGGGTGACAATTGTATTTTCAATCCTATCCCATTCACTTGTGTGAAAAATTGGAAAAAGCACACAATTTTCACAAAATTGGAAAGGGGGGGTCAGTTTCCACTCTAGCGCTCCCTCCTTAGGTGGGTAATTTTGTATCAGGGGGTAGCCATGGCGACCATAAAAGTTACTCATGCGACTAATGATGCAACTAATGATGCCCACAATGACTTAATTGCAGGCATGTCTAACGGCTTTTGCCATTTTTGGAGGGTGCTTACGGCTAATTGTGGCTTCAAGTGGGTAACCACAGGTGCAATCCGATGTGTTCCTAATTTCTACATTTGTGTTGACAGGAGAACAAACCGCCCCTTCTAAAATGAGGAGTTAGAAAAGGAGGGCTGAAACTAGTTCTTCCGAGCCCAGCCATGATGGAACAGCCCCTCACATGAAAACAAACACAAGTCAGTTCATGCTTAAGTGGAGGAAAGTTCTGAATGGTCAGGAGACCTGCCAGACTCCAACCCCCCTGTGTACCTTCTTCTATCCCCTGAGGTTGTCCCACTTGGATTCCTGCTATTACCACTATAAAAACAGGACTTTTACTTTCTTCTTATACCTCTACGATTCCTATCCCATGATGAAATGAATATAACTATTTGTGTGTGTGTGTGTGTGTGTGTGTGCATTACATTGTCTGTATTTGAAAATACTTTTAGTACATGGTGTAACATATATGTGTTCAAGTGAATTCTAATAATATATACCAGGGGACAGGTAGTTGGCTGTAGAAGTTCTCTCATCAGGAAGGAATACCCCAAAGATGGATAAGTAGCACTTCAAATATCTTTCTCAAAATCTCTCATGAGGGTTTTTAATTTGCACAAGGCATGTTAAGGGTTTTTTAAATAGGTAAGATGAGACAGGGTTCAAGACATATGGTTGGTTGGAAAGATCAAAGCTCTACTGCTCTTGCATAAACGAGGTATACAGATCCAACAGGTCCACTGGTCATCCTTTTGGTACTTGAGGTATCATGCTTTCCAGGTCCAGTGAAGGCTGTGACTTGACCCTGCGATAGGCCAGCTGGTCCTACTGTCATCCTTATAATATCCTCATGTCCATTTTTTTCATGCTAGTACTACTTGTAGAGCCTAAGGCATAGAATGGGTCTTCTGTAAACGCCTGGGTCTTCCTTAACACCTCAAGAGCTAGTTGTAGGACTATCCTTTACCCACTGACTAGAAAACTTCTGTAGCTTTGGCAGAGTTCAGCCTAAGACCCCACCTGGCCTGGAAGTCGGAAGGTAGGAAAGGCATGCTACCACCCACCCGTAACCACCAGATGCTACGGATAGTTATTCCCCAAGGAAATTGGCAGTTGCCAACTGGCCAAATTGGCTTCAGTCAGTTCAGAACATCTTGATTTCCCATGAAATGACTCCCATAGACGTACATTTCCAAAAAGAATAAAATAAAAAAAACCCAAAAACTAGATGTCTTAGTCTGTTTAAGGTACTATAACACAATACCTTGGACTGTGTAATTTATAAGCAACTGAAACTTATTGCTCACAGCTCTGGAAGCTGGAAAGTCCAAATGAAGGTACCAGCAGATTCAGTGCCTGGCGAGGGCCCTCTGCTTCATAGAGGGCATCTTCTTGCTGTGTCTTCAATGGCGGAAGAGGCAAGCCAGCTCCCTTTTATAAAGTCACTAGCTCCATTCACAAGGGAAAGTCCTTCATGATCTAGTCACCTCCCAAATGCTATGAATTTGAGGCGGAGGGATCATAAACGCTCAGCCCATAGCCCAAAGACCCAAAAGAAAATGCGTAGTTTCCAAAGGCACTTAATGGACGTGTTTTCTAGGAATAGCGAACTACCTCTCCCTAAACGGCTTGTCTCCCTTCTCTTACAACTCGCCTGGCTTCTGGCCTACCTAGGCTGTCTTCCTCCAAGTGTTGCGTGTGGTCCTTTCCCTGTGTTGTAAGAGATGCTGACAAATCACTCAGTCTACTCTGTATTCCACAACGTCAAATGTCCATTATGTGTGTTGGACACTGCTCTGGGTGCTGCGATGACTTAGTGGATGAATAGGATGAGCTCCTCACTCAAGGGATGACTCCCCGTGAGAAAGCCCTGTGCCCTACTAATTGTCAACACTTCTTGTTGGGACCTGAGACACAAGCTTTATCCACAGCCCAATGTCAGAACTGTGAGGATGTTCAAGTCAAGAGGGAGAAAACGTTGGTTGCCAGAATCCTCTGAACATTTTCTAGTTGTTTAGGAAAATACTTTGAAATGCCATTTGGGGCGGAAGGTGAAGTCCCAAAGTCCTTCTCCATCACGACAAACTGTCTGATAAACTGCTTTGTATGAGATAGGAGAGGAAATATGTTGCCCCTATGAGACAGAGAAGAAGGAGGACAGGGAGATGGAGGAGAGGAGGAGCAACCTTATGCGACAGCAGGAAGATAACTGTTCTGCGATAAAACCTTTGTGGCTCTGCACACATCTTTGGCAAAATATGCTAAATTAATGAAATGTTTAGAATGGGTGATTATCTTGTGAATGTTGGGGAAGAGGTTGAGTTTGGTGTCTGGACTGAGGCTCAACATCACCTGTGGAGGTTTCAGCTTCATAAACTCACAGTAACTTTTGTTTTGTTTAAGCCAACCTGATGCTGGCTTGCACACGCGCTATCGCACTCTCTCCCTTCCCACCCCACTCCACACACTCACCCAACCCTATACTGTGATAGAGAAGGGATACTAGGTAGAGGCAGGAAGAGGAGGCTTATTATACCACGCTGTGATGTGATGGGCAGGCTGAGGGTACCAGTGGACTTGAAGAATTGGGGCATAGTGCCCAGCAGTTGTGAGTCATGTCTACACACAAATGTTAGCATTTGTCATGGTTCTATCCTCCATTGTCTTTTCTTCCTGTACATACCCTATGAGGTCACACCACACTTATGAAGGAAGAGTTGGGGATCTAGAAAGAAAATTGGTAGAGAAAGAATGATTAAAGGCACCACTTAATGGGAGCATCTACTCTTCATTGCATGTCCTTGTGCTCTTCCACATTTCCAAGACCCTTGTAGCTGAGTGGGATCTATGACTAGTTCTGGACAATGGGCTACAAGTGGGAATGACAGTGTCCCCTCTGGCTGAAGCATTTAGGAGCTAGTGTGTAAGCCTCCAGCTCTATCTTCCCCTGTTTTAGCAAATAAGGATACCTATTTGTTTGTTTTGGGTACTAGGGATTGAACTCAGAGGAATTCTACCTCTGAGCTACCCCTTAGCACTTTCTATTTTGAACCGGGGTGTTGTTAAGTTGCTGAGGGTCTTGCTAAGTTGCTGAGGCTGGCCTGGAACCTGTGATCCTCCGGTCTCGGCCTCTTAAGTACTGGGATTATAGGCATGTGCCGACACACATGGCAGGATGCCTGTCTTTGACTTGACCTGGATGATGGAGTCACCATGATCACGGAAGACTCTGGAGCATCCAGTTTGTGTGAGTGAGAAATGAACTTTTGTTGTGTTATGCCACTGAGGTTTGGGGGGTTAACTTGTTACTACCACATAACTCAGCCTATCCTGACTACTGTGTCAATGGAGGAGCGTTTCAAGAAGGGGCAGGTCAAAAATGACAAAGAAATGCAGTGAAAATGATTAAAAAGGGACTAGTGCATTTAGAAGGTTGGTGATGAAAACCATGGCAGGAATGGATATTTCTTGTGGGAGGCCACGGACTGAATGGTTGGAAGGAGAGTGGGAAGAGTGAATGAGGATGGCATCTTAAGAAAGTTTGGTTAAGAAGTGAAGGAGAGCAAGAAAGAAGTCACTGGAGGGAGAGGGATGTGGAAACACGTGAAAGCTGCTTTTGTCTTTAGGAAGGATGTTCGTAGGTTCTGAGGGAAGGGAGTACTGAGAGGAAATTTGAAGACATAAGAAAGGAAGGAGGTTGCAGAGAGGTCAAGGTTCCTGAGGAGTTTGTGACCATAAGTTTCCCCCTGGCATATGCAGGACCATCGTCTCATCCATCTAGCTCCCAATCGAGGATTTCTTTCTTCTCATTCTGACCACAGGATGCCAGGGACCCCCTCAGCTGTAAGCCAAGCGCTTCTCGTTGATAGCTGCAGTGTCTTGAGGGCCCACACTGGGCACACTCCCATGACTCAGAAGGTGAGCTGAGTGCCCCTGTGGGTTCACCCGGGCCAGCGTCGCTCTGTGAAAGGCAACTTGGAGAAGAGAGAGAGAATGTGGACTCTGGACTCTCGCTGTGCAGGCGTTATAGACTAAACTGTGCTCAAAACTCACACATTAACTGGGTGTGGTGGCGCATGCTTGTAATCCCAGTACTTGGGAGTCTGAAACTGGAGGATCTGGGTTCATGGCCAGCCTCAGCTACTTAGTGAGGCCCTCCGCAACTTGGTGAGACCCTGTTTCAAAATAAAGAAAAAAAATAGGGCTGGGGGTGTAGCTCGGAGGTAGAATGCCCCTGGGTTCAATCCCCAGTACCGCAAAAAAAAAAAAAGAAAAAAACTCACACATTGAAGTCCTAACCCCCAGACACACAGATACTTGGAGGTAGTGTCTTTAAAGAGGCAATTAAACTAAAAGGGGGCCATTAAGGTGGACTGTAATCTGCTTTGACTGGTGTCCTTATAAGAAGAGTAAACATGGACGCAGAGATAGAGGGAGGGAGGCTCTTGTGAAGGAAAAGAAGATGGCCACTTACACGTCAACAAGAGCACTCCAGAGCAGATCCGTCTCTCAGCTCTCAGAAGGACCCAGCTTAGGGTAGAGGGAGGGCCACAAGGCAGGGGGCTGGCTACATAGGGTCGATTGATCAAGGGTCAATCTGAGAAGAAGCTTTGTCCCCTCCACTCCGGTCCTCACCCTGATCCTTCTTAGAGCTGGGGAACCAAAGCTTCCCTGCACACAGAACCTATCCTCAGACCCAAATACACCTGCTAAACAGACTTCATGGGCCTCCTGACCATCCCTGAACATAACTCGCTTCTGTTGGGTTTGTTGTTTTGTATTTTTGTGCTTTTTGTTGTGGGGAATCTCAATATACACACAAGTAGACAAAACAATTAGGAACCCCAGGTGGTCATCATCAGTCCATGTTGAAGCCTGGCCTTCTACCCTTGCTCCCTTTTTTTTGGAGGGGATGCCAGGGAATGAACCCAGGGGCATTCTACCTCCAAGCTATATCCCCAGCCCTATTTTTAATTTTTTGTTTGGAAACAGAGTCTTGCTAAGTTGCTGAGGCTGACTTCAAAACTGCGATCCATCTGTCTCAGCCTCCCAAGTACTGGGATTACAGGTGTGTGCCACCACGCCCAGCTCCTACCTCCTTTTTTTTTAACATTCCCAACATTATATAATTTCACTATTAATACTTAATACTTTATGAATCTATAAAGGATGTGAACTATTTTATTTATTTAAAAATAATACCATTATCACATTGCTCAACAAATTAATAATATCCTAATATCACTCATAATATTATCATGATATTCCGCCAGTGTCAAAATTTCCTTTCTCCTGAACGCTTAAGTTTTAAAATGGTTTGTTTGAATGATGATTGAAATAATCCTTATGATTTAAATAAGATCCACACTTGGCAGTTAGTTAATATGTCTTTTAGGTCTCTTTTAATCTGTACATTTCTCCGTTTGTTGAAGAAATCTGGTTGGTTGTTCTGTAGAGTTTCCCACAGTCTGGATGTACCATTCATCCCTGTGGTGACATTTAACATGTTACTCTGTTCTCTGCAATTTCCTGTACAGTAATAGTTAAGACTAACATCCTGATGAGAGGCAGGTTCAGTTTTCAGCTAGATTCCTTCATAAGTGGTGTAGTGTTCTTCCATCTGGGAGATATAATCTCTCTCTCTTCTCTCTCTCTCTCTCGTTCTCTCTCTCTCTCTCTCTCTCTCTCGTTCTCTCTCTCTCTCTCTCTCTCTCTCTCTCTTTTGTTGTCCCTTCTCAGACTTCCATGTCTCATCGTTATGGTTCCTGCAAGGGCAGCTGCAGGTTGAGGAGCTGGGAGAGGACCTGCCAGCCTTTCTGCCCCTTCCTGGGGTATTGCACTGTCTTATTGCCTTGCTTCCTATCAGGGCCATCAGCATGCCTTTCCATTCCTATGGGGACCTCATGGTAATGCTAAAGCTCTTCCTAGGGCTGGGTGGGGAAGACATGCGCTGAGAAAACTTTGGTGGGTAACATTTAACTGTTTTTTCTCTTTTACATGACGGAGTGCCAAATTTGAGTCCTGCCTGGCTTGCTAGTGATCCAGATGGCAAACAGCTGCCAGGCGGAGGAGGGATTACTAGGTAGGGAAATAGCTAAAGTATTTCCTTCCTGACCCACGCAGAACAGGAATGTAATTTCCAAATACAATTTGGTGGCCAAAGTTCTTATTTAATGTTGGAAGCCTGAAGTCAAGCCATACTTGCACCCCATAGAAACATCCCAGATCCCCTAGAATTTGGTTGACAAGAAACTTTCATATATATAGGGTTTGCTCAACGGAATACTGCCTACACAAACATAGCTTCCTTGATCAAATTCCAGGCTATTTTATTGATTGAAAGTCTAGAAAAAAAATGTTACCAGTGATCCCAGCCTACCAAATAACCTTTTTGTTTTTGTTTTTAAGATTCAGCAACATGTACAGAGTATCTGTTTCTACTTGACCTCAATTTTTTCATCTACTGATTTTATCTTGATTCTCAAGTGCTTCACCCCGTAGCCCAGCCCTTTGGTCCACCTCTGAGTTCACACACAGCTGTGGAAGGGGCCAGGACATACTGGCAAGTCCCTACCTCATATGCTAGAGATTCTTTGCTTTTCTGCCTGAGGGCTTTCTTCCATTTCACCAAAAGTTACTGTCTGGAGGTGCTGGGAATTATGGCTCCCCAGTGGCAGCCCTCAGCCACTGAGAGATGAGAGTCAGTGGATAAACACCGTGCTTTCCCACGTCTAGCAGGACACTGTTGGGTGGGTTTTCCTTGGTCTTCAGAGGGTTCCCAGGCAGAGTGGTCCACAGTGAGCATTCCTGCTCACCAATGCAATGGTTGCTGACTTCTCTCCCTTTCCAGGCTGACTTTCTCTACAGTTTCACTTCAGCTTCCAGGAATCATCTCTCAAGCCACCTATACCCAGTTCTTTGTGTCAGGGACTGCTTTGGGGGATGATCCAAACTAAGATAGAAAATAATTTTGCAAGCTTTATTTTGGAACAAATGTGTATAAGTCATTAAATAACTAAAATATTGAGCATGATGTGCTGGTACATCCACATGTTCGTTATCTCCAGCCGTATGAGTGAGTTATTGACAGCTCCACTCTTTAGATAAGAATAAAAGACATGTAAAGAATTTCTCAGAGCTGGTGCCGTGGCACATGCCTGTAATCCCAGTACTTGGGAGGTTGAGACAGGAGGATCGCAGGTTTGAGAACAGGCTCAGCAACCTTGTGAGGTCCTCAGCAATTTAGTGAAACCCTGTTTCAAAATAAAAAAATAAAATAGGACTGGGGGTGTATCTCAGAGATAGAATGCCTCTGGGTTCAATTCCCAGTAACACACACAAACACACACACACACACACACACACACACACACACACACGAAGAAGAAGAAGAAGAAGAAGAAGAAGAAGAAGAAGAAGAAGAAGAAAGAATTGCCCTAGGTTATACATAACTAACAAAAACTGAGATGCAAATCCGTAGCTGCTGCCAACATTGTCTGCCTCTTGCTTCCCAGTTTGTTTCAGGTGGAAGATTTTCTCTAACAGCCAGTAGGTTTCTATCTTGCACTCTTTTTTGAATTGTTCCACTTGCTTATCTATACTTTGAGTGAGAATTTCCTGCCAGTTGAACTAGAAGTTGTAAGGGAAAAGGCCCATCTTGGTGTGGTCTCCTAGCAACAATTTATGAAACACTTTAGGGCAATTATTCTTCTCAAGCACGTTTCCAAACGTTGAAGCATGTTCATTCACTTCGATCATTAAAATCCCCAAGAACATTCATTGTGTAGCACACAGTTGTGGTAATTATAAGCTCTTCAACAGGTTGCTCAGGGAGCTGAGAGCAAAGACAGACCATACTCCCTCCACCCCAGAGGGCGGGGGACACTTTGTCTCCAGCCTGGCAGGGCAGGGCAGGGCAGGGCAGATCTCCTCTCCTAAGAAGTCCTAATTGAACGTCGGGAGAAATGGAAGGGGAAGAATATTTAAACCCCAAATAGCCATCTGTAAACTGTGGATCCCATGGCAACACATTCTGTCCTAGGGAGCATTTGAATCTGTAAGGCCCAAGTTCCCTAAGCAGGCAGCCTCTGCGCTTCCTCCTCGGGACCCTCCCCACAGCCCACCCTAGATCCGTAGAGTCGCAGAGTCGGTCAGACCCAGGACTCATCTTCCCCTCCCTTGGTCCTTTAAAAGTGTGGTTCTGCCCTAAATTAGCTACCAGCCCTTGAGTTTGCGCTGCTTTATTTTTATCTTCTTTTAAATGTTTTAAAAGGGATCTGGATCGCAGGTCTCACAGTGTAGGTTAGCACATAGGAATGTCAGCTTGGGAAGTTCGAGTGGTCATCTGGCTGTGGTCATGGAGCCATTGGGCCTGACCCAAACTCTACTGGTGAGGAAGCCAGGTCAGTGCCTTGGGACAAAAGCTAATTACCCTTGGGGAAGTTTAGACCCAAGGAAGAGGGAGAATTGACTTTCCTGCTAATCCTGGAAGGAGTTTTTTATTAATATATTTTTCTTTTTAATTGATTTATATTAATTGAACATATTTATGGACTATAGTATAACAACACATATACAGGTTCATACATTTTGCCATTTTTTTCCTTTTCTTTTTTTTGGAGGTTACTGGAGATAAACTCAGAGACATTCTACCTCTGATCTACACCCCCAGCCCTATTTAATTTTTATTTTGAAACAGGGACTCACTAAGTTGCTGAGGCTGGTCTTGAACCTGAGATCCTCCTGTCTCGGCCTCCAAGTACTGGGATCATAGGCATGCACCACCATTCCTGGCTTGTTGTATTTTATATTACTTTTAATTTTTGTGGTGCTAGGGATTGAAACCAGGGATACTCTACCTCCATGCTACACCCCCAGTCCTATTTTATTTTATTTTATTTTTTATTTGGAAACAGAGACTTGCTAAGTTGCTAAGGGCCTCATTAAGTTGCTGACACTGGCTTTGAACCTCCAATCCTTCTGTCTCAGCCTCCCAAGTACTGGGATTACAGGAATGTGCCACTATGCCTGGCTTGTCATATTTTATAGATATACACATGCTTGGTTTTTCTCTCAACCATTTAAAATTAAAGAGCAGTCATTATGACACTTCATTTCTAAATACTTTCACATCTATCTCCTAAGAATAAGGCATTTCCTCCATAACCACAATACCACTATCAGGCCTAAAATACTTAATAATAGTTCCCTAACATCAATCATCTAACTTCCAGTGCAAATTCCCATTTCCTCAGTTGCTTCCAAAATGTCTTACATAGTTGATCCTTTTGTAACCAGGATTCAACTAAGGTTTATCTATTGCATTTGGTTATTTTGTCTTTTCATCTAAAACAGTACCCTGGCATTTTTTCCCCCATGATGTTGACTTTTTGAAGACCCAGATGGTTGTCATCATTCCACAGCCTGTGTGTATCTGATCTTTTCATAATAATGTCACTTAAACTGTTTAGTAAACACTGTAGACTAAGTCTAAGAGTAAAATAGTTTCAGGTTAAAACTAAAATAATAAAAAAAATGTCACCATTCACTTGGGTCAACTTTGATTTATTAGACATTCTTCTACATATTTAAAATAAAAATAGGCTCTATGTGGCGTGTGAGATAAGACCTGCTTTGGAATTGATGGTTTTGTAGCGTGGGGAAATTATTTAATTTCATTGAGCTTCAGTTTTCTCATATGGAAAAGGGGTGGTGGGTGCTCAATAAATGTTAGCTCTCTTCCCGCAGTCTGTGGTCCCGGGTCTCATGAAGCGCCACCAGCACAGATATTTCAAGCACTTTTGAGGAGCTTGCGTCTGCTAAGTAAGACGGCAGCCGTGAGCGTGCAATCATTTCTGCGAGACAGTATCATCATAATGCAATATTAGCTAGTGTGATCTTCTATCATTTCTTTCCTGGAGAGTTATGACTGTGGCATTGAGGATTTAAGACCTACAGCCTGAACACTACTTACTACAAATCTCTCACAAAGCTGCTGCCATAAATCTCATAGAGGAAAGTCATCGCATAAAAAATCCCCAACTCCAGGGAGCTGGCCATTTATTTTCCTAGAAAAGGGTCTGTGATGAGAGACTCTCCATGCTCCTTTAACTCCATGGAACAGAACCCAACAAAGCATCCATCAGGGAAAGCTCAGGGACGGGCCTGTGGGACCAGCTTGGAAGGGGAGATGGAGGGAGAAGAGCCCCCCCCAGGCCCTATGCCCACTTCTGTGGGTGTGGCTCCTCGTGACACTCTACCAGCAGAGGTGATGGCTGGTGTCTAAACAGGGCCCTATGACACAGATTTATTTAGTCTACACATTGCTTAAAAATGTTTTCCATTAGTTCCCATATCAAGAGTGGAAACTTTTACGAAGAATGATAAAATCCAGATTTTTGGCTTCTGTAAACAAACTGGAACATCTGATGACAGCGAGTCATGTTATACATCCCTGCGCCTTTTAGATGGTGTGTGCCTGCTCCAAGTGGCCACGCCATGGCCCCCTTCACCTTGACTGCTGGTAAGCAATGGAGTTGGCAGTTGGCAGAGGAACTCCTCACCCTGGGGTCCATTGTTCTTCCACCCCTCCTCCATACCTCTGTCCTTGTGTCAGAAGTGTGCTCGTTGGCCAGGCGTGGTGGTGCACGCTTGTAATCCCAGTACTTTGGGAGGCGGAGACCAGAGGATCCGGGTTCGCCCCCAGCCTCAGCTCTCTTTCTCTCTCTCTCTCCCTGTCTCTCTCTCTCTCCTTAGTGAGGCCCTCCGCAACTTCGTGAGACCCGGTTTCAAAATAAAGTATAAAAAATAGGGCCAGGGGTGTAGCTCGGAGGTAGAACGCCCCTGGGTTCAATCCCCGGTTCTGCAAAAAAAAAAAAGAAGTGTGCTCGTTGAATGAAAAATACAACTCATGGATCCCACCTACACCATGACCTCGTGTGCATCTGGAAGTGACTTCTGCTGTGTCGCGAAGGCAGCCTGCTAGAAAGCAGAGCTGGGGGAGGGGGTGGGGTACTGGAGGCAGACCTCGGCTCACATCCTACTTCTCTGAGTGGTTGGGATTACAGGTCGGCACCACTGCTCCCAGCTAACTCTCTCTCAATCTAGCAAATAGCACAATGGATATAACAAGATATCCCACCAGGGGGATCTAAAGTGCATGACGCCTTGGACAGGCCACCTGGGCTTCAGTGACGTCATACTCTCTGTCCACTCCTTTTCATGGATTCTTTGCCCAACCTTCCCTGTCTCCTATGAAGGCGCTTCTTGCTGGAACATTCCATGAATGTCAGTGTTCTTCAGGGTTCCATCTTGTCCTGACTCCCCCCTCCTATGCTTTTACTGTCCCCTCGGTCGACCAGAGGCACGGGCCGACCTCTGTGTATGTATATTGACTATGTATATTGATCCATAGATGATGGTACAATATGATTTTTTGCCGCTTTGCTTTTTTTCAGTTATATAAAAAGGTTTTTCATAAACCTTTTTTGTTATAACATATTCCTCAATATAAACACTAAATAGATAAACAATATCCTATTGCATGACTAGTTTATACTTTACCTAATAATTTCTCTAATATTGGATTTTAGGTTCTAATTGCGAAAGGCACAATGCCAAGAATGTTTTCTCACACTGGGATTTTCCTGCTTTGGTGTTATTTCTCAATATAGCCTCATTTTTCTACTATATCTTCCTTTTGGCCTTTTCTTCTTTTCCTAAGGACTCAGGGCTCTTGTAAGTCCAGCGGTATTGACTTTTTGTGATATAATCTTTTTAAGTAAACTTAATAAAGCTTTAGTGATTGATAAACTTAAAAGTAATTATTTATTTGTAATGAGACAAATTATCAATCTAGGAGTGTTATTTTACTTACTCTCTTCCTCCAGTCAAAAGGAATCATTTGGGCTGGGCATGATGGCGCACACCTGGAATCCCAGCTTCTTGGGAGGCTGAGGCAGGAGTATTGTAAGTTCAAGGTCAGCCTCAGTAACTTAGAGAGACCCTGTCTCAAGATAAAAAGGGCTGGGGTGTAGCTCAGTGGTAGAACACCCCTGGGTTCAATCCCCACTACTGAAAAAAAAAGAATTCACTGGCTACATTTTTCATCTTCTTTTGTTAAAAAAGAAAAGAAAACTTGTTTGATGAAGACAAGTCAAGTAATAAATGGTTAGAACAGAGAGAGTGGGAAGAGAGAGAAAAGAATTGTTGGAAATGGGATGTTGGATGAGTCTTACAAAATATGGGAAGAGAATAAGACTAGAGAAGCCTAAGAAAAGTGGATCATCAAGGAAATGGAGTTTTAGTTAGTGGTGTTTTATCCTATACATGTGGATTTACATCAAAGTTTTCAAGAATGGTGGGGAAAATGGAATATCCTTTTAATCATCCTTGATGAATCCACAATGTTACTTGAATATAACTTCACTTTGTGGCTCATCTGCAAGGATCCTTAGATTAATAAAAATTGAAATATATTTATGTTTGTCTTCTCCAAAGGATTTGTGGCAGCTTACAAGAATGCATTAAGTACAATAGAGTAAAAAATTAAGTGGGGCTATCTGAGCAAACAGAAAAAAAAAAAAAAGAGAGAGCCAGGCATGGTGGCACATGCCTGTAATCCTAGTACTTGGGAGGTTGAGACAGGAGGATCGCAGGTTTGAGGACAGCCTCAGCAATATAGTGAGACTCTCAACAACCTAGCAAGACCCTGTTTCAAAACAAAAAATAAAATGGGGCTGGGGGTGCAGCTCGGAGGTAGAATGCCCCTGGGTTCAATCTCTAGTACCACCACCAACAAAAAGAAAAATAAAATTAAAAAAAGAAAAGAGAAGAAAGTTAGACCAGAGACTGTGAAATTATTAGAGGAAGGCATAGATTCAATACTCCAACATATAGGCACAGGTAGAAACTTCCTCAACAAGACCTCCAAAGCACAGGAAATTAAAACAAGAATTAATAAGTGGAATAGTATTAAACTACAAAGCTTTTGCTCATCAAAGGAAACCATCAAGAGCCTAAAGAGAAAGCCTACAGAATGGGAGATCTTTGTAAGCTATCTCTCTGACAGAGGTCTAATATCTAAGATATACAAAGAACTTAAAAGACTTTACACTAGAAAACAAACAATCCGATCAAGAAGTGGGCAACTGAAATGAATAGACACTTCACGAAAGAAGAGATACAAATGGTCAATAGATACATGAAAAAATGTTCAACATCATTAGCAATCAGGGAGATGCAAATCAAAACTACTGTAAGATTTCATCTAACCCCAATTAGAATGGCAATCATTAAGAAGTTAAACAACAACAAATGTTGGTGAGGATGTGGGGAAATAGGGACTCTTCTACACTGTTGGTGGGAGTGCAAAGTAGTTTAACCACTATGGAGGTCAGTGTGGAGATTCTTCAGAAAACTGGGAATGGATCCACCATATGATCCGGCTATACCACTACTGGGTATCATACCGAGGGATTGAAACTAGAAAACTACAGTAATATATGCATACCCATGTTCATAGCAGCACAATTCACAGTGGCCAAATTATGGAACCAACCTAGGTGTCCATCAATAGATGAATGGATTACAAAATTATGGGAAATAACACAATGGAATTTTACTCAGCAATAAAGAAGAACAAAATAACATCATTTACAAGAAAATGGAAGGATCTGGAGGACATTATGTTAAGTGAGATTAGCCAATCACAAAAAAGAAGGGACATATGTTTTCATTAATATGTGCAACCTAGGGAGTAGTGGGGACACAAAAGTGACTCTGGATGATAATGGAGAACCGTCAGTGGGGCAAGGGAAGTGGTACAAGGGAAGGGGAAGGGAAAGAAAGAAGTGAATCAATGGAATTACTATCATAAACAATGTGTACATATGAGAATATACCAAAACCATTCTCGGTACTCCATATGGGGGGGAGGCAGGGGGGGACACTAAGAGCTGTGTGCATGTATGTTAACATCAAATAGATATTCATTGTCATGTGAGACTCCAATGCACCAATAAAAGCATGTTTAAAAAAAAAGAAAAGAAGAGCAGTAAAATGACAATAAAACCAGAGGTAAGGTCAGTACACAAAATTCTGAGGTCCTGTATGTTTGCTAAAGGTGGGCCACCAATTTAATACTGAGTTTCCTAGCAAGGCGTGTGAAGAGGCCTCATTTTCAATGTATGTAAGATGAAATCAGATTCCAGGAACTGAGAAGGGAGAGAAACTTCCTCCTATATAGTCCTCAGGGAAATCCTCTGTGACTGCCATTGGCAACATGTCTATAAAAGTCTCCCAAACAAAATTTTTTTATGGCCTCTTACAAATGATCTCCCCCCTAGTAGGTTAATGTCAAAACACCAGACATAACTAGCAAAAGCCAAATCAATTTTTTCTGATGGCTTGACTTGATCCAAAGGTAACATTTTGACAGCTCAGAGGAATGGGTGGACAACGCATCCTTTAGGCAATTCTTTATAAATATTAGTTCTTGTAACTGGAACTTGGATACAAATTGCACCCTTAAAAGTTTAAAGTGTTTTCTCTGGTGTCAACCTGAAGGGAAAAGGCTGAGTTGTCAATATAGAAAACAGCCATCTGCTTTGACAAGCTACTCGTCAGAAAGGGTCTAAATATGCCTTCGGAACCAAGGAGCAACAACTATTAAAGTACAACCATGCCGGGCGTGGTGGTGCACACTTGTAATCTCAGTACTTGGGAGGCTGAGACAGGAGGATCGCAGGTTCGCAGCCAGCCTCAGCAACTTGTGAGGCCCTCCACAACTTAGTGAGACTCTGATTCAAAATAAAGAATAAAAAATAGGGCTGGGGGTATAGCTTGGAGGTAGAATGCCCCTGGGTTCAATCCCTAGTACCACACCCACAAAAAAAGTACAACCATTCTCAAGGTAAGTTTAAAAAAAATGCCCAAGATCTGTACAGGTATGTGACACCTGGGTGGAGCACTGTCTTTGAGAGTAAGGATGGTTTGTCTTCCTTATTTATATGGTTAGTTCTGTACAGAGTCAGAGAAGAACATTTGGATTTTATGGAAGGGATCAGTCCTCTCCAGCTGAGAGAAAATGTTAATTTGGAGGCGAAGGAGGAAGTGTTGGATTCAGTGAGTGAATTTTAAGTACTTGCTATGTGCTGGGCATATGGACTAGACAACGCCATTGGAACTCAGCTGCTTGGATGCTGAATGGAAACACCCCAGTCCAGTGGGAAAGACAGTCAGGTCTGGTCTGTGAACTAGGGCGCAGCCATGACCGCTGAAAAGGCTGCCAAAAAAGGAAGCAGCGGGCAGCCAGCTACTCGCGACAATTTGACACAATTCAGTGAGTGACTCAATGGCCATCCTGGAACTCTACTTCTTCTTAGAAGTAATGTCCCACCTGGGGTCACCAGGGTAAATTAATGAAGACAAACACCAATTTTACATCAAGTATGTTTGGAGAGTTTATTGTCCGTGGCGGCACAGAAGTAGGCAGTGAAATGCCTCAAAGTCAGCTCAAAGTAATCAGCCTTTCCCCACAAAGTTTTTATAGGTTAATTTTTTCCTTACTGTAATATCTTCACTGTCCACCAGATTTAACTTCCTCTTCCTGTTGAAGATTAACAACCGTATCCTTTAAGTACGACTATGACCGAGAGAGGAAGAAAGAGAGTCATTTGCTCACACTCTCCTCTTCTGTGACTGCTTGGTATCTTTTTTTTCCTTCTTTTTTTGTAGCTCTACTTTTTTTTTTTTGTGGTACTAGGGATGGAACCCAGGGGCATTCTACCTTCAAGTTACACCCCCCCCAGCCCGATTTTATTTCTGATTTGTAAACAGGGTCTCGCTAGGTTGATGAGAATCTCACTACTTGCTGAGGCTGTCCTCGAACCTGGGATCCTCCTGTCTCAGCCTCCCAAGTACAGGGATTACAGTGTGCACCACCACACCCGGCTCTGTAGCTCTACTTTTTAAATATATATGTTTATTGGTGCATTGTAATTATATATCACAGTGAAGTTCAAAATGAAAGAAATATATATACATGCAGCACTTGGACTTCTTGGTATCTTTGTGTGTGTGTGGGGGGGTACTGGGGATTGAACCCAGGGGCATTCTACCATTTAGCTACACTCCCAGCCCTATTTTATTTTTTAGTTTGAAACAGGGTCTCACTAAATTGCTGAATGCCTCGCTAAGCTGTGGAGGCTGGCCTTGAATCTATGATCCTCCTGTCTCAGCCTCCCAAGTACTGAGATTACAGGTTGTACCACCATACTTGGTTCTGTTGGTATCTTGAATCCTAACTATCTAAGGTATCTGGCCTCTCCTAACCTCTTGGAACCAAACATATGATTTAAGTACACATGATCCTTCACAAAATTTAAGCAACAGAACCACATGAATCTTAAATAGCAAGTAAGAAAGAAGCAAAGCTTCTGAACTGGTTAACTAAACCAGTTGGCAGTCAAAAATGTTTCCAACCAAGAGAGAACACACATGTGCCTTTAGCTGCCTCCATTCTTTAAAACTGAGAATGTGGCTTGTTAGAGTAAGTAAGGAGAGGAAGGCAGGCATCAAGTTCTCTGGCTCTGAGCTGGAAACGTACAAGTAATTCCAATTCTGCTTGGGGGTCCTGCTTTGAAGCCTAGATAAAGCCTGTAGGTCTGTTGCAATAGCAGTGGAAAGTGGAAGGAGGATTTTGGCTGCTTTTGCTTTCTTAAGCTCTGAGACATTCATTTTCTTCATGAGTACCTGGAAAAGAGAATAAAGAGCAGCCGTGAGGGGTCCAGACCGCAGAGGAAAAGTTCTAGAGTCAGGAGGAGTTTTTTGAGACAGGAAAAATTCAGTGTGCTGATGAATCCAACAGACTCAACTATCTTGTTATAGTAAATGTAAAAAAATTTTTTTTCAGTGCTGGGGATTCAACCCAGAGCCTCACACATGTTAAACAAGTACTCTACCACTGAGCTACATCCCCAATCCCTGGAAATGACATTTTTATCTGAAATCAGACTTCAAGAATACTCAGGAGAGTGTGCAAACCCAGCAAAATCCCAGTTAGGTTGCTCTATTCAAAAGTACTCCAAATTCAGCCCTCCTTCTCCTTCTCCTTCTCCTTCTCCTTCTCCTTCTCCTCCTCCTCCTCCTCCTCCTCCCCCTTCTTCTTTATCAGGGATTGAACCCAGGGGCATTCTACCTCCGAGCTACACCCCAGTACTATTTTTTATTCTTAATTTGAAACAGGGTCTCAGTAAGTTGCAGAGGGCCTAGCTAAGTTGCTGAAGCTGGCTGTGAACCTGCGATCTTCCTGTCCCAGCCTCCCAAGTACTGGGTTACAAGTGTGTACCACCACACTGGGCTTTTCCAGTCCTTTTTTTTTTTTTTCTTGCAGTACTGGGGATTGAACCCAGGGGCATTCTACCTCCAAGCTACATCCCCAGCCCTACTTTTTATTCTTTATTTTGAAACAGGGTCTCTCACTAAGTTGCAGAGGGCCTCACTAAGTAGTTGAGGCTGGCCCCGAACCCAGATCCTCCGGTCTCAGCCTCCCAAATACTGGGATTACAAGCGTGCGCCACCACGCCCGGCTTCCAGTCCTTTTTTCTTGACTGAAGTGGCTGTAACACTCAAGTTAGCTGCCAGGTTTATGGTTCCAATGTAAAAGGGCCTCATTTCCTGGATCACTCCTTCCAGGCGGCCACACCGGCTGTTGCTTTCTGTGTCAAGTGTGAAAGCACCTGACTTCTGACCCACAAAACTCAGAGCCAACAGATGGGTGTTGTTTTAAGGCACGCAGTTCGTGGTGACGTTCGTGGCAATTTGTTACACAGCCATAGAAAACGAATACTGCTACCTTCCTCTTTCATTTCTCAGGAAAACCACACAAGAAGGCTGTAGCCCTAGGGGTGGGCAACTGGGACTGGAGCACCCACACTGCCCTCTGGTGTGGATCTCAGATAAAACGGGTGTTTGTGAGTCAGTTGCTTTTTCTGAGAAAGGATTTGGTTGTCTGAATCCTGATTAATGAGGCTGTGGAAATATTGATGTCCACCTTGCATAGGAGTCTCGTCTCTTCAGAGCCCAGCAGCTCCGATGGCACAGTTCCACCACATCCACAGTCCCCTGAAATGTGCAGTGAGAAATTGACTACTTGCTGTAACACAATGTGAGCTGTATGGGAAAAGAAAAAAGGACAGCTTAGGGGGAACAGCGTCTCAAAGACTGACACCCTCCCACTGCCCAGTGGATGGGCCAGATGGGCATGCCAGGCAGCGCTGCAACTCTGCCCAGCAGTCCATTCCCCGCTAACTCTCAGGCCAGCACGTGCTCTTTGACTCCCCCATCCAGACACAAGGCCCTGGGGGAAGGGGCTTGCCTCAATTTCCTTAGCAGATCACCCACAAAATCCCCCTCAGGCTTATCGGAACTGAGGACAGGTCCCACAGGTATCTTGCTGTGGCTTTGCACTCCCTCGTAAGCCCAGGCAAGCTCCACCATGTCTCTGCATGCCACGTTTCCTTCTTCATAGGCCCAGAGCCCCGGAGACTGGGAGGCACTAAGGGCTGTAATTTTGGGGAATTGTGACAGTTACATTTATTCAGCTTTTGCATGTGGGGCCCTGTACCTGGCAGTGCTCAGGAGTATTTTGGGAAGGTGCAAAGGAGATAATACTTCTAAGAGAAACAGAGTGTATCCCTCCAGGTTCACCTGACTGCTTCTAATCACCCTGGAGTCAAGCTGAAGGGGAGCAGGTGCTTCTGTCTGTCATCGTCATGGCAACCTGGTGAGGTAGATAACATTGACATCGGGTGGGTGAGGCTAAGAAAGATTAAAAGACTCGTCCAAGACCACAGTCAATAAACTGTGGTATTGGGATTGGAATCTGGGTAATTTGATTTAGAAAATTGTAGATGGCATTATTTTTAAATAAACTTTTCATTATAGAACAGTTTTAGAATTATAGAAAAAAATGTGAAAATAGTACAGAGAGTTCCCAGACACCCACATCCAGTTTGTCCTGTTATCGACATCTGTCATTAGTGTCGTGCATTTAAATGAATAAACCCAGAATGTAGATTATTGTTAATGAAAGTCCACACTGTACTTAGATTTCTTCAGTTTTATCCCACTGTCCCTTCTTCTGTTCTAAGATCTTGTCCAGGACACCACGTCATAGTCAGTTGTCACGCCTCCTCAGATTCCTTGGGAGCGGACCTTCCTTGGCTTTTGATGACCTTGAATGTTTTGACCCTTTCTCAGAGTTTCCTTAGTCTTGATGACTTTTGGAAGTTTTGATGAGTACTGGTCAGGTATCTTGTGGAATGTCCCTCCATGGGGATGTGTCTAATGTTTTTCTCGTGATTAATTTGTGGTTAGGACAATGTACAGTCCACACTAAAGCAATGGGGGAGTTATGCTCCAGCTCTTTAAGGGAAGAGAATATACATAAATTATTTGGAATTCTTCTGCATGGGAGATTTGGCTCTTCTCTCCCATTTATTTATTTATTCATTCAATTATTTATTTCTATCACTATGAATGCATGAATATTTATTCCATGCATTGGATTATAATAAAGTTCAGCTTTATTAATTTTGTAGGATATCATTTTATTTTAAATTTCTAGTCTTTGCAATATATTGCTTGTGGTCTTGATGAGATGATGTGGAGGTGGTATTTGGCCAGGACCTAAGTTCTCAGATATTGGGATCCTTTCCTGCCACAGCTAGGGAGATAAATGCTGGGACAAGGCCAAAAAAAGGAACCCCCTTTATCTCTGGATCAATCTCTGGTCTCTGTCAAATTATAAATGAAATGAAAATGTGACTTTTAAAATCATAGAATAAATGTAAATATGTTTTTTTTTTTTTGCAGTACCGGGGATTGAACCCAGGGGTGTTCTACCTCCGCGCTACACCCCCGGCCCTAATTTTTTGTACCTTATTTTGAAGCCCGGTCTCACGAAGTTGCGTAAGGCCTCACTAGGTAGAGAGAGAGAGAGAGAGAGAGACAGGGAGAGAGAGAGAGAGAGAGAGAGAGAGCTGAGGCTGGCCGCGAACCCGGATCCTCTGATCTCCGCCTCCCAAAGTACTGGGATTACAAGCGTGCGCCACCACGCCCGGCTCAAATATGTTTTTAACTCATTTATTGGTGAGGAAATCAGTAAGGTGGTGTATTAGTTAGGGTTCTCTAGATAAAAAGAACTAGTAGGATGTATATATGCACATATATGCACACACATACATTGAGGGAGAAATAGAGAGAAAAATTTATTTTATGGAATTGTTCCACACAATTATGGAGGTGGGGTAAGTCCAATATCTACAGGATAGGCTGGCGGGTTGGAGACCCAAGGGGGAGCGGATGTTGCAGTTCAAGGCCAAAGGCTATCTGCAGCGGAATTCTCTCTTGCTTGGGGGACATCAGCCTTTTGTTGTATTCAGAGCGTCACCTGATTGGACATGGCCCATTGACATTACAGAGGACAATCTGCTTTACTCAAAGTTCACCAACTTTAATGTTACTCTCACAGTAACAACCAAGATAATATTTGTCCATATATTTGGGCACCGTAGCCCAGCAAGTTGACACATACAGTTAAAAATCACAGAGCCGGGCGTGGTGGTGCACACTTGTAATCCCAGTACTTTGGGAGGCGGAGACTGGAGGATCCAGGTTCGCGGCCAGCCTCAGCTCTCTCTCTCTCTCTCTCTCTCTCTATCTCTCCCTGTCTTTCTCTCTCTCTCTACTTAGTGAGACCCTCCACAACTTCGTGAGACCTGGTTTCAAAATAAAGTATAAAAAAAAATAGGGCCGGGGGTGTAGCACGGAGGTAGAACGCCCCTGTGTTCAATCCCCGGTACCGCAAAAAAAAAAAAAAAAAAAAAAATCACAGACGATAAATCTGACTCAGAGTATTTGAGAAATGGGATATTTATAGATGATTTGAAAGAGGAACACCACTGGGCTAAATATGAAACTTGTTAATGTCTTAAAGGGCAATAAAACCACAAACTATGGGATTTTCTACTTGTTGGAAATCATTTGCTTCTCTACTAGTCAGAAATCTACAAGTTAGTATGTGATGTCACTGACTTTGAACTTCAGTTAATAGTAAATAGCAAAGTCATAAATGGTACCTTCTTATCAGAAATTAAATAATTTGTGTGTGCATATGTGAGTGAGTGTGCACGCATGCATGCACACATGCTGGGGATTGAACCCAGGGGCATTCTACTTCCAAGCTATACCCCCACCCCTTTTACTTTTTATTTGGAAACAGGGTCTCCCTAAATTGCTGAGGGTCTCACTAAGTTGCTGAGACTGGCCTCAAATCTGCAATCCTCCTGTCTCAGCCTCCCAAGTTTTGGGATCACAGGTGTGCGTTACCATGCCCAGTTTTGGACAGGCCTTTTAAACAGTGGTTCAGTATGATGGCGAAAGGACAGATTGCAATCTCTTGAACTTACAGTGCTTGAGAGAAATTTTCTTACCATCTCACACCCAGTGGCATCTCCTGTGGAACTGCAAGAAAGCACCTGCTAGTGGAGGTGGCCTAGGAGTCTCCCCAAGCTCCACTCTGGTTCTACCCAAAGGGACAGAAAGTCCTTCCTAGGGGCAGGTAGCCCCAGGTCTCTCTAACTCAGCACGAATCAGGGAGAAAGAAGATTATAAAGAGACATTAACAAAGGGGTTATCAGAAGAGGCCTGGAAGAGCTCCAGGGAGCCTTAGAACTTTGGTTTTTTCTCACACCCAACACGCCATTTCCTGGCACAGTGACCCGAGCAATATTAAACCTGATCAGTTCATATCAACACCCTTTTCCTTGACAGTGGGTAGAATGAGCCTTGGCGGAGTAGATGGAACCTTGATTTCCCTTGCGGGAGCAAAATACCCTATATGGTTTCAAATTTTAACCTCATGTAATAGCACTAATTTTTATTTAACGGCTTCTAGACAGAGTGCTGAGGGCCAGGCTGTGCCTTGTAAAGCTCTGCATTCTCCGCCGCCTCTGGCACCAGGCCTGGAATATTGCAGGAGCTTTGTATATAGCAGCCGTGTGATTATAAGGGGACATTAGGAGTTGGGGGTTTTGTTAGAAATGCGATCATGCAGGAGAGTGTTTTGAGAAGGCTGCACAAATGACTTGCTATTTGTGAGGCCACACTGTGAGGGGGTATCTTAAGGACACAGTACCCTGGAAGAAATAGCTTCCAAAAGCATAGAAAGGCCTTTTATTTTCTAAGATGCAGCCCAGATGGCAATAACAAATAACAATTATGATGATACATTAAAAAAAAGAGCCAAGGCCTGACAGCGTCTGGTTTTAGATTATAAATTGGCTCATTATCAGGAAAAAAATATTTATTGAAACACAGCAATGATCAATGGACTCATTATCCTACAGTGGCAGCCAAGAAGTCCTGAGACACGAGCCTGTTGTCAAAACCAGGCAGTTATTCGTACGAGTGGTATCTGGTGCATAGCTTCTCAACGGGGATCATTTTGTTCCAAGATGAGTTCCAGGGATGGGAATCGGACTTCGGGGTCCTGGTCTGATCATCTGGAAAATAGGGCTAATTGGGATACTCCCTTGGAGGTTTGTGTCATGAATCCATGGTTGAGAGCTCAGAAAGCTTGGAGTCAGACTCCTCAGCACTGTGCTCGGCCTCATTATTTAAATAAAAAACTCATACTACTCAGTCTGTTGTTTCATTTCCTTTTCAAGCCTCTCTGTTTTTCTGTTGTGTTAAGGTTTTGGGGGGAATTTGCCTAGATTCACCCCACTGACCCTCCGCTTTCTTCTTTGTATCCCTTGGAACATTTTAAACATTACTTGGCACAGAATATACTGAAAGACTCAGATACCTCCAAGGTTCCAAAGGATAAAAGAGACTGTACCAGAAGACCAGCTGGAGCAATGCGCTCGATAGCAAGCAGCCTGATGTAAAGAAGACAGGCTTTAGCATTGGGTGATTCTGAAATTAAATCAGGAGCCTAAACATCCCAGGGGTGAGCCTTAGACATGGTATTCAGTGTTATTGGGCCTCAGTTTCCTCATCAAGAAGAATGGGAAGCTGGGCGTGGTGGCACACACCTGTAATCCCAGTACTTGGGAGACTGAGACAGGAGGATCGTGGGTTCAAAGACAGCCTCAGCAACTTAGTGAGATTCTGTTTCCAAATAAAAAATAAAATAGGACTGGGGGTGTAGCTCAGAGGTAGAATACCCCTGGGTTCAATCCCCAGTACCATAAGAAGGAGGAGGAGGAGGAGGAGGAGGAGGAGGACGAGGAGGAGAAGAAGAAGGAGAAGGAAGAAGAAGAAGAAGAAGAAGAAGAAGAAGAAGAAGAAGAAGAAGAAGATCTGCTTTGTAGTAGGGCCTAAAGAATTGGGGATAATATTTGTATACTTGTTGAAGCATAGCAGATACTTGATAAATGATAGCAGTCATTATCATCTATCTAAACACCAAAGGTAGGAGGCCTTGTGGGGAGAAGTGGAGCTTTGGGAATTCTTTCCTTCAGGATGTCCTGAGCTGGGAACATGGATAGTAGGAGTCTCTGGTCAGAAATGTGATGGGAACATTCATAGGCAGCTGGGAACTCCCCACTTCCTTTGAACCTAACCTGCATCAGGTATAAAATAAAACATGCTCAACATGTTTAAAGTTGAAAATAAAGCAGACAGTGGAATGAGTAAGGATCAGATGGATGGTACTGAAAGACCCACAGCATCCACAGCTTTCAACTAAAGTACAGACGACCTCATTTCATAAACCAGGAATTGAGGCTCCTTAGGAGGTAACAGAGAACATTGGTTAGGAGCTCAGTTTCTGGAACCAGATACCCTCTAAATGTGCTTCAGTTTCCTTACCAGAAAATGGGGACTTAATAGGCTCCAAAAATCTCAAAGACAAGTTGGGCGTGGTGGAGTATGCCTGTAATCCCAGTACTTGGGAGGCTGAGGCAGGAAGGATTGCAGGTTCTACGAGAGCCTCAACAATGTAGCAAGACTCTCAGCAACCTAGCAAGATGCTGTTTCAAAAACAAAAACTAAACGTAAAAAAGGGCTGGGGGTGTAAATTGGAGGCAGAATGCCCCTGAGTTCAATCCCCAGTAATACACACACACACACACACACACACACACACACACACACACTTCAATGACACATAATTAAAAAACAACACGTGTTTGCTTCTTGTTCCTCCTTCTCGCCCGTCATGAGTCACCTCTGGCTCATTCTCAGACCCCAGTGGACAGGGCTGCCACTCTCTGGGGCATCACCGGTCATCATGGTACAGTGGAAACAGAAAATGGCTGTGTCAGTCAGCTTTCCGTCACTGGGAGGAAATACCCGAGAAAATCAACTGAAAGGGAAAGAAGATTGACTTTGGCTCACAGTTTCAGAGGTTTAAACCCATGGCTGCTTGGCCCTGCTGCTTTGGGCCTGTGGTGGCAGAGCAGCCTGGTGGGACGTGCGTGATAGAGAAAAACTGCTCACATCATGGTGGCTGGGAAACAGAGAGAGAGATAGACAAGGGGACCAGGGTCCCAATATCTCCTTCAATAGCAGGCCCCCCGTGACCTAATTCCCTTCCACCAGCCCCCACCTCTTAGAGGTTCCACCAGCAGCTCAGGACCAAGCCTTTAACACATGAGCCTTTGGGGGACCCTTAAGATTTGAACCATAGCAACAGCAAAGCACATGCTGATTTTTACAGCTTCTTCCCAGAAGTACCCCATCATGCTTTCTGACTTTATTGGCCAAAGACCATTGGTCATATGGTCACTTCTTAGTTCAACAGGGTGGGGATGTTTAAACCTTCCCCAGGCAGGGGTACTGAAGGAGAGAACCCCAAATATCTGGTGAATCTAGTTTACCACAGTTGACGACACTGACAGTTAAAGGCCCTACCTCGTGGGTTGTCCCGACTACTAAATGAGTTAACTATGTACATAAACCCTTCAGAAGCGTGAGTGGCGCACATTGATTATAACGCTTGTTTGCTGTTATTATTGCAGATCATCCTACAGCGGGTTAGTGACGGAGCTAGTGAAATAGACGCCAGGTATCCTAACTGAAAGGCAAAAGAATATTAGTGTCTACCAAGAACTATGGATGCACAGACAACCAAGGGCTGAATACATGTAGAGAGTGACATAAAGCAGGTTTTACAAAGACAGAGAGAGAGATGGAGCTTAGAATAGATAGAGGGAAGGTGAAAAGGGAGAAAGAAAGGAGTGAGAGCAAGAAGGGGAGACAGGGAGGAGAGAAGGAGAGGGAGTCTAACCTGGGAAAATAGAGGGTCAGAAAGCTTCAGGGATGCAGGGGCTCAGCAGTTCTTGAAGTTACACAGAGCACAAAGCTTCTCCGCGGGCCGAAGTCTTTCTCGTGGGTTTGTCATAGCTTTCAGTGAAAATGCCGATTTCCTTCTGTGGCTAAGACCCCTTTCACAGCCCTGCAATTATTCTCCTTAGCATTGAGTCAGTGCTGAAGGGGGTGGCCAGAGCCCTCCCTGTGAAAAGCAACTTCCACTTCCACCCCGACTGGAGTCAGCCTTGGCTGATGAAAGCAGTCCTATCTCAGAGCAATACAGCCCAAGCCCAGGCTGGACTGAGGTCAAGTTGAACACTGGGCCTAGGGCATGTGTGGGCTGGAACTCACCTGTCTGGATGTGGGGCAGGGACTGCCCCTGAGTCCAGTGAATGGAGCCAAGGATAATAAGAGCTGACCTTCAAAAGTCATTAACTACCTGCCCAACACGCCTGTAAGCACTCACATGGACAAACTCATCACACCCACAACTCTGGGCTCTGTCATCACCTGCACTTTCTAGATGGGGAAACCAAGGACACAGAGCTAAGGAACTCGCCTGGGCGAGTGTAAGCAGCTGAGCTGGGATTTAAATCCAGCTCAGAATCCAGGCTCCTAATGACTGCAACATAACACCTGCTTTTCTAATGCCTGTTTAGGGGACTACTTCAGGTTTTTTTTTTTTTTTTGTGGCCTAATAAAGCAGGTGAGCTTTGGTGTTAGGCTCTGAACATAGTTTTAGGGGCTCATCCCTTACCTCCTGGGAAGGATTCTTTGCTTATAAAATACCAATTGATTGCCTTTTTAATTGTTGCTGATTATTATTACATTGGCTTCCTTTGATGTTAGTTTGCCTACAGAAACACAACCAGCACAAACATCAAGAGCTTCCTTACAGCCCATGGAGGAATGTTGGTGGGCGTCAGTGAAAGGTTCCCTTTAGGAAGGTGGCTCCGTAGAGCCCTTGGACACAGAACCGACTCAGACTCACTGGTCCTCTCAAGCGTCAACCTCCGCACTGATTGCCTGCTTCGCTCCCACCAGCGACGTGCCTGCTCTCGACAATCATTAGCTGTTGCAGCCTAATTTTATTGCTGAGTCAGACAATCAGACTTAATTGCCTATTTCCACCTCCAGCTGTGTCTCTTCCTTGCAGCAAGGAAAGTCTCCCAGGGCTTGGCGCACTGCCCAGCTGGACCAGAGGCCCAGGGTGGCAGTGCAGGCCACCTAGAGGTCTGTAACCTCGTCTGTGACCTCTGAGCCCACAGGTGTTCTATTTTCCTGGGCTGAGCCTGGAAGATGAGGCATTTTGTTCACGTGCTGAGCCTCTCCTATCAGCCTGTCCACCCACCTTCTCTGTCGTCCTCTAACAGCTGGCCAATGCTGTACGCATAGCCTCTTTTTATCCCTCCAGACTCAATTTCACTTTTCCACACTGCCACCTGCGCTGAGAGGCTGACCTTTATGGACCCTCTCAAAGGGCTCCTCTGTGTTCTGGCTTCTGTCTGGGGTCAGCAAGTGAGCAGCCCAGGCAGGAGACCTAAGGGAGGTAAGGACAAATGTGGCTCTCCCCTGGTTTCCTCTCGGTGGGATCTCATCGGCTTCTTTCAGCTGGAAGGTCAGAGCCTCTTTCAAGGAGTCCTCTCCCTGTCACTCTTTCTGGATTCCACTACAGGCTCCTTGCCCTTGTTTCCACAATGTGCTGAAGATTGAATTATTGGCCCAAACTGATCTTTTCTTGGATGTGACTTTGCAGTTACTCCCATAAAAGAAGGGACACATTGCTCTCTGCCGTTGGGCTTTGCTCTATGACTTGCATTGGTCGATGGCATGTGGGTGTGCCCAACTGTGTGTGTGCCAGACTCAAGCCCAAGCCTTAAGGAACATTGCGATTTCTGTGCACTTCTGCCATCTCTGAGAAGAGCTTTCCCTGGGCAACTGCTGCCTCTTGGGACTGGGCCTCAGAAGGAACACTTGTGGAACCAACCAGAGCTTGATCTGGGAAGAGGAGCCAAGCCCAGTGGATGGATACCACGCTGAAGCAGAGCCCCCAGCTGAGACCAGCTGACCCCCAACAAAGGCACCATGAGAAACAGATGCTTATGACCACCTCCACCAGGAGCATGCGATAAAGGTGGAGACGTCCCACTGTTAGCAATGTTTCGATACTGCAGTATTCCTCGTCTCTACACTCTGCTCCTGCACCATAAATACTCCCTTTATTGAACCTTTGAGGAACCATGATTTGTATCCTGTAGTGACACGGGATGAATGAGACAAGCACTGGGCCAGTTCCTCCCCACCATCATATCCCATTGACAGCAAAGTTCAAAATACAACACCTGGTACCAGCTGCCTCCTCATCTTGCTTTCCTATTTGCTATCAACATTTGACTAAAACCCTGATCTTAGAAGCCAATGATAAGATCTTATTTTATTCCTTTTATGCGTTAATTTGTTTTTAGAATTTCAACTATTAATTTGGAAAAATTTTGGAACATATATGCATGTAGAGACAACATTATAGTGAAAACCCATGGCCCAGCTTCAAGGATGATTGACATTTTGCCAATCTTATCTCAATATTCCCCTCCTGGTTTTTCCTCTTTCTAAATCTATTGACCTTTCAGTTTCCAGATGAATCCAGAGGTCCCACTGTAGTTCTAATCTTCTGAGATGTCTCAGCAGCAATGGTTACTGTGTTTACTCTTCCTTCTCTGCCACTGCTGCCTCCTGGTTCTCCTTCCACCTCTCGTGGCTGCTCTGTTTCCTGTTATTGGTTCCTGACCTGGCTCTTCAGCGTTCCTGAGGGCCTTGTCCTTCCCATGTTCTCTCTATGCTGCCCTCCTGGGTGCTGTCTTCCAGTCCCATGATTTAATCTGTGAGCCTCTCCACCTTCCTGAATTATTGGTTGGGTCTGCCCTGTGTCTGTGATTGGATGTCTGGATGCACTGTCCAGCCCCAACCAAACCCAGTGACTGCTCCTTGAAACTTCTCCTTCCCCTCCTCGTCATGGGCACTCGCTATCTCAGCCCATACCTCCCCTACCGCCCAGACAACTAGAGATCCTGTGTCTCTCCTTGTCCCAGATCTGCCTATTCTGCTTTGGAATGATCTTTCCAGCCCACCCCTTGTTTCCACTTTCACCTCCTTGGTTCAGGCCTTCGTTATCTCTCACTGGAGATATTCTAGTGTTCTCTCTGACTAGTCTCTTAGTACTATTCTCTCTACTAAGTACTGGCAGCATTTTTCTAAATCACATGTCTAATCATGTTACCTTCCGCCCAGTTTATAAATCTTCCATGGCTCCATTCAAAATGTTACAAAAATTTTGGTGTCATAGTCAAGCTTTCCCACCCCCTTTCTAATGTCACCTCCTGGCTGTGCCTTCATGAACTCTGTCCTCCAAAATATATGGCCCTAAACTGGGAATAGATCCACCATATGATCCGGCTATACCACTACTGGGTATCATACCAAAGGGATTGAATCTAGAAAACAACAGTAATATATACATACCCATGTTCATAGCAGCACAATTCACAGTGGCCAAATTATGGAACCAACCTAGATGTCCATCAACAGATGAGTGGATTACAAAATTATGGGAAATACACACAATGGAATTCTACTCAGCAATAAAGAAGAACAAAATAACAGCATTTGCAAGAAAATGGAAAGATCTGGAGAACATTATGTTAAGTGAGATTAGC
>PVJS01010082.1:0-48855 GCA_004027185.1 Glis glis | reverse complement strand
TCTGTAGTATAATTTGAAGTTAGGAATTGTGATGCCTCCTGCATGGTTCTTATTGCTGAGAATTGCTTTGGCTATTCTGGGTCTTTTGTTTCTCCATATGAAATTAATGACTGATTTTTCTAGCTCTGAGAAAAATGATGTTGGTATTTTGATAGGGATTGCATTGATTCTGTACATCATTTTTGGCAGGATGGCCATTTTGATGATATTTATTCTGCCTATCCAAGAGCAGGGAAGATCTTTCCATCTTCTAAGATCTTCAATTTCTTTCTTCAGTGTTCTATAGTTTTCATTGTAGAGGTCTTTCACCTCTTTGGTTAAGTTTATTCCTAGGTATTTGATTGGCTGGCTATAGAAACCAGAACTAATTCCTTCTACCTATGAGTATTTTGGTGAATCTTATCCAATCTCTTTTTATCCCCTTTTCCCTGTACACTTTCCAGTCTATAGCGACCACTATTCCGTTCTCATCTCCTACAAGATCAATTTTTTAGCTTCCTCAAATATGAGAAACCATGCAGTATTTTTCCTTTTGTGCCTGTCTTATTTCACTTAATATCTTTCAGTTCCAGCCATGTTGCTTCAAATGTCAAGATTTTATTTATTTATTTATTTATTTATTTATTTATTTATTTTGCAGTACCAGGGATTGAACGCAGGGGCTTCTACCTCCGCACTACACCCCCGGCCCCATTTTTTTTATACTTTATTTTGAAACCGGGTCTCACGAAGTTGTGGAGGGCCTCACTAAGTAGAGAGAGAGAGAGACAGAGAGAAAGAGAGAGACAGGGGGGAGAGAGAGAGAGAGAGAGAGACAGGGAGAGAAAAAGAGAGAGAGCGGGCACGCGCGCGCGATTGCGCAAGCTAAGGCTGGCCACGAACCCGGATCTTCTGGTGTCCGCCTCCCAAAGTACTGGGATTACAAGCGTGCGCCACCACGCCTGGTTTAAGATTTTATTTTTTGTAGCTGACTAATATTCTATTGTGTATATATAACACATTTTTGTTATCCATTGATGAATATCTTGTTTGAGTCAATATTTTGGCTATTATGAATAGTGCTATATAATAAACATGGAATTACAGGTACCTTTTTGATATTCTGTATTTAATTCCTTTGGTTATATACCTAGTAATGCAGTTGACAAATTGTAAGGAAATTCTAGTATGAGTTTTTAAGAGATCTCTATACTGTTTTCATACTGGCTGTTTTATTTTACATTTCCTCCAACAGTGTATGAGAGTTCCCTTTTCTCTGCATCTTTCTCAGAATTAGTTTACCTTTGTATTTTTTATTATAGCTATTTTAACTAGGGTGAGATGATACTTCACTGTTGTTTTGATTTGATCTTTCAAATAATTAGTAATATTGAGTATTTATTAACATACTTGCTGGCTGTTCTATATAGATCACTTGTCCATTTTTAAGTCAAACTTCTGTGTTCTGCTATTGAGTTGTTTAGGTTACTTGTTCAGGTTGAGTTATTTAGATAATTTAACCTAAACAATTGAATATTAATTTTGAATATTAATCCCTTGATGAATTAATAGTATGCAAATATTGTCTCCCATTTTCATATTTCTCTTCATTCTATCATTTCATTTTCTCTGTGGAATATAATCACATTTGTCTATTTTTACTGTTGCCTGTGCCTTTTCGGGTCAAAAATCTCTTTGCCTATACCATGGTCTTAAACCATTTCTCCTATATTTTCTTGTAGAAAGTCATAGGGTAAAAATTAGGGTAAGAATGGTATTTTACTATTGCATATTAGATTGATAATAAAAATACACTGTATTTTTTTAAAATCTAGTATAAGGGATTTTGAATGTTCGCAACATAAAATTTGATAAATGAGGGAGGGTTATAGTTTAGTGATAGAGCACCTGCTTAGCATGTATGAGGCATTAGGAAGAATAAAAGAAGAAGAAGAAGAAGAAGGAGGATGAGGAGGAGGAGGAGGAGGAGGAGGAGGAGAGGAGGAGAAAGAAAAAAGAAAGAAGAAAGAAAGAGAGAGAAAGAAGGAAGGAAGGGAGGGAGGGAGGAAGGGAGGGAAAGAAAAAAAGAAAAGGAATGGTTTGGGGAGGAAGTTATATTTAACTTGATTTAAACATTATAATATGTGTTAAACATTACATAGTACCCATGAATAGAAATTGTTTTATGTGTGTCGGCTAAGAATTAACTTAATAAAATAAAGACTGTGAAAATGGGCATCTTTGTCTTATTCCAGATCTTGTGGAAAACATTTTCAGTTTTTCCAGTTCGATATGAAATTGGCTGTAGGTGTGTTGTACATAGCTTTTGTTGCATTGAGGTATGTTCCTTCTATACCTAATTTGTCAAATGCTTTACATTGAAGCATTATTTATTCTAATGGAAGGATTTTTCTGTATCTATTGCAATTATCAGATGTATTTTGCTCTTCATCTGCTGATGTGATTTGTCGCAGTTATTAATTTGTAAAGTTCTATTCATCCTTACATCTGAGGGATAAATCCCACTCATCAGGTGTAGGGTCACTTGACATGCTGCTGTTTTCAGTTTGCTGGTATTTTGTTGAGAAATTTTGCATCTATGTTTAGTAGGTACATTGGCCTACATTTTTCATTGTGTTTTTGTGTGGGTTTGGTATCAGTTGATTCTGGTATCATAAGAAAAAAGCTTGTGAAAGCTTCTTCCTTTGTAAATTTTGAGAATAGATTGAGACAAGCGGGAATTAGTTCTTTAAGTGTTTTGTAGAATTTTGCTGTCCAGGATCTGGATTTGTCTTCATCTATTAAAATTATCTATTTTTTACTGATTTAATATTAACAGTTTTTCTATATCTAAAAATGTATGCATTCTCATTAGAGAATGGATTTACTTATTAGTTCATAAATATTCAAAGTAGTTCTTACAAAAATTAGTATTTCCATGATACCAGTTATAATGTCTTCATTTCATCTCCAATTTTTTAAAGTTTTCTCTCTCTTTTTCCTTATTAGCATAGCTAAAGATTTGTCTATATTTTTCTTTTCAAAAATCTAAGTTTATGTTTCATTTATTTTCTATAGTTTATTTTAGGTTTGATTTTTATTCCTACCCTGATCTTTAGTATTTCCTTTTTTTATTTTATTTTATTTTTTATAATTTTGGATTTGAATTTTTCTTACATTTCTGAATTTTGAGGTACATTGTTAGGCTGTTTATTTGAAGTCCTTCTGTTTTTCTGATGTATTTATTTATGCTCTTAATTTCCCTTAGTGTGGTATAATGTAGGTTTTAACATGTTTTTTATTTCTATTTATTTTAATACTATTTGTATTTCTATTTAAATTTCTTCAATTATCCACTGATCATGGATGGGCATATTTTTTCTATTTATATGTATTTGCATATTTTCCTTTTTTATTATTAAATTCTAGTTTTATTCAAATGTGGTCAAAGAAGATACATGATATATTTCAACATTTTAAAATTTATTGAAATTTGATTTGTGGCCTAATACCTGCTCTATTCTAGAAAATGTTCCACATGCTGTTAAGAAGAATATGTATTGTACAGTGATTGCATGAAGTTTTTGGTAAATACCTGTTAGGTCAATTGCTCTATAGCGTGATTCAAAGACAGGTATTTGATTGATAAATCAATTTTTTAGAAGCATGTTGATTAGGTTTGGGACAGAGGCTACATTAGGTGATGAAGTGAGTTGCAAATATAAAGTAAACCTTATATTTTCAAGAATTAGATATAGAAGGGCAAAACCAAAGAGAGCACAGAAAAAGGAATGGGTTAGGTTCTTAGCAGCCAAGTGGAAGGGGTCATAAGAGTAAAAGAGAGAAACTGAAGAAATAAAGAGAAAAAGAATTCCCTGGAGGGATTAGATAGGAATGAGACCACTTGTTCCATAATTGAAGCAAGTGTTTCTCTAAGCCTGAAAACATAAAATATTTTAATATATGGAGAAATATGAAGTGAAAAGGATAAATGTATAAGAATTCTCACTAAGCAATTTGTAAACCAGGCATGGTGACTCACACCTGTAATCTCTGTACTTGGGTGTCTGAGACAGGAGGATCACAGTTTCAAGGCCAGCCTCAGCAATTTAGTGAGATGCTCAGCAACTTAGTGAGACCCATTTCAAAATAAAAATAAGAAAGGTCGGGGGTGTAGTGTGGAGGTAGAAAATACCAAAAAAAAAAAAGCAGTTTTATTCTGTCGATGTGTAAACCATTGTCATAGGTTTAAAGGGAAAGATACATTTATTCTTTCACTAAACAAGTCATTCTTGAGTATTTATATTAGCCAGAGTACTGAACCATGATTATCTGTTGGAAAATGAAAGATACATAATTTCAAATGAAGTGTAGGAATCAAATTAAAAGATGTGGAAATCAAACTGGTCCTGGTGGCACACATCTGTAATTCCAGTACTTGGGAGGCTGAGACAGGAGGATCACAGGTTTGAGGCCAGTCTCAGCAACTCAGTGAGACCTTGTTTCAAAATAAAAAAATATTATATGGTTGGGGGCATTGCTTAGAGGTAGATTGCCCCTGAGTTCAATCCCAATCCCCAGTACCAAACATACAAACACACACACACACACACGCACACACACACACACACACACACACGCACACACGTGAGTGATAAGGAAACAGATTAACACTATAGCTAGACATAGAGATAACGTACTTGGAAAAGATACATAATCAGCTGAGATAAAGACAGTTGTTGAGATGGTATCAGGATTTATAGTGATTCACAGAGAAGTTCTACTTGAAGTTTGATATGGAGCTTGAAGATGAAAGTAGTGAAGTGAAACCCTAAAAGGAAAATCATGCCAGGTGAGGACCTTACAGAAAAGCAAAGGTTTTCCCATATAAAGTGACTCATCATGCTGGAAGATCTGAAATGATTAGACTAAGACTGCATGGAAATAAGAGGAAATGAGAACTGGAAATGAGCCTGGGGAAGTAAGCAAGGGCCAGGCATGCAGAACCTTATATAACAGGCAATAGTATTTGAATTTTGTCCTACGTACAGTAAAAATACACTGTAATATTTAAGCAAGGCTCAAACATGATACTTGCACTCTAAAATGATCATGGGTAATATTTTAAAAATAATAGCTTGAAAATAAGGATGAGAGGAAGTAAGGAAACAAGAAACAGTAAGGTTTCTGGACTAGGGTGGAGACAGTAAACAGGAAGAAAAATTGACAGATACAGATTCGAGCTATAGTTTGGGTTTACAAATTATAGTCCTTCTTAGGATAATTGATTTGGGGTTAAAGGAAAGGAAGGCACTAGTAATAACTTCAAGATTTTGGTTTAAGCTATCTAGGTAACTATGGCATTTAAAGAAGTATAATATTAATAGTTAAGGGACATATTTACTAGGAAGTTTAAGGCATAAAATTAAGGTAGTCAAAGAATAGATGATTTCTAAAATTGAAAGAAGTACACAAAGAAAATGACAGTGGATATAATGAATACCAAACAATGTTTGAATAGAAAAAAGGAGAAAATTAGTTCTGGAGCCTAGTCAGCAAATTGATATGACTTCTTTATCAAAGCATGTTGATTTACAAGAAAGAAAATAAATTAAAGGCTGGGAATCGTCTGGTTGATTATGAGCAAATGGTCAGAAGGTAAAACACAGCCAGGCTGGGCTGGAAGATTAAATGTTATAATGAAGCAAGAAATAGGCTTAGGATGAATGAGGAAGTGAGACGGGAAAATGGAGGAAAGTATTATTTCAAAGAGGATGATTCCAGAAATTCTTTATGGGATGTGGAAAAATATAATTTTGTAACAAAGCTGAAATTTGCATGTATTTTTGTTGCTAGTAAAGAGTGGAAACGAAAGCTATTGGTGTTTAGAAAGCCGGGGGACCAGAAGATTAAGAAAAACATTAATTTATTCATGGATCTTTTATTAAGCAAATATAAGTTTTGAAATATTATGCACATTTTTTCAAACAAGAT
Organism: Glis glis; assembly: GCA_004027185.1. Taxonomy (NCBI): domain Eukaryota; kingdom Metazoa; phylum Chordata; class Mammalia; order Rodentia; family Gliridae; genus Glis; species Glis glis. The sequence goes on along the minus strand of PVJS01010082.1, from coordinate 42,882 downwards.
TACAATTTTTAAAAAGTAAAGAAGTCATAAATTACCTTTAAGATCAAAGTCTACCACAAATGAAACTGAAGACCAAGTAGTAAGTATAATTCTGGAATACATGGATAGCCCATCTGCTCCTACAATAATTATCTTCAAATGGTCAGGTTTTCATGGACTTACACCACTAGAGCCTCATTAGCTTGACTTTAGAGTTTCTTACTATGAAAATCCAAAAATAAATTTATCTTATTAATCTGGGAATGGATAGATAATTTCATACCATGCCCTGTCCCAAAGCAGAGCAGGCATTTAAAGGGCAGTGGACAGGGCAAGGAGATAAGAAAGTTGCAGACCTTGAGACATGGGGGGGCATGTATCTCCTCACACAGCTGAACCCTGATTTATGACGTCATACTAGACCATCCTTGTACAGAAAAGAAAGTAAGGATACAAGAGTAAACTATTGTCCCATCAGCATGGCAGCCCAAATAAGGACCCTATTTAAGACCTCAAGGTCGGGGAGGGGCCAGTTTTATCCTTCAAGACACTGCTGCAGTTTTCTCTGTTGCGGAGTTTTCTCTTCTACTTCTAATAAATCCTACTTAAGCTTTGCAAGTAAAGGTTGTCCTGGCTCAATTTTTCTAAATGGGCAGAGAACAAGAACCTACAACATGGCCGCACCAAACTGCAACTTTATAACACATAAAACTATGATATCTATTTATACTTTGATGTGAGCAGATAATGAATCATAAAAGATGGGGCCGCCTTCTAGGAATGACAAACAAGTAGGAAGTATATGTTTTCTGAGAAAATTTAGCTGCTTTAAATTTTTTTTTTTTTTGCGGTACCGGGGATTGAACACAGGGGCGTTCTACCTCCGCGCTACACCCCCGGCCCTATATTTTTATACTTTATTTTGAAACCGGGTCTCACGAAGTTGGGGAGGGCCTCACTAAGGAGAGAGAGAGAGAGACAGGGAGAGAGAGAGAGAGAGAGAGAGAGAGAGAGCTGAAGCTGGCCGCGAACCCAGATCCTCCGGTCTCTGCCTCCCAAAGTACTGGGATTACAAGCGTGCGCCACCATGCCCGGCTTAGCTGCTTTAACTTTTTAAAAATCATCTTTCCTCATTTCCATATCACATTCTCTTTTCTTATTTATGTTCTCAATCCACTTTGTGCTTTATATTGGTTTTCTATTACTGGTATTACTGGTTTGCTATTACTACTGTAAAAAGTTACCACAAAACTTTCTGGCAGTCAAAAGTCTCATAGGGACTAAAATCAAAGTGTTGACAGGGATGCATTCCTCCTGAGAGCTCTATAGATGAATCCATATTCTTACTTTTTGAACTTTTAAAGGCAATCCCTCTCCCTTACCCAGTGGTACTTTTCTCCATCTTCAAAACCAGTAGGCTAGCATATTCAAGTCTCCCTCATTCACTGACCTGTTGCCACTGTCATGTCTCCTTTTATTATCTTGTTTTCCTTTATATTTCACAATGACCCTTGTGATTACATTTGACATGGATAATACAAAATAATTTTTCATCTCAAACTTCTTAATTCAAATTTCTTCAATCATCTTCAAATTACATCTTCAAACTCCCCTTTTCCATGTAAGATTATGTACTCAGTCTCTGGAGATTACAATGTGAATATCTTTTGGTACTGGGGGAGTTATTCTGTCTACCATACAATGTCCACATATGTCTTATTCAAACTAAAAAATGTGATACATTTCCTCAAGTTAAACAACTTCAGAAGAACAAATATTGGCAAAATGTCTACCATTACTTATTTTCAAATACTTGTTATCTGTAATTTCCCTGAAGTAAAAACTGTGGGTTCTTATAATGATAATAAAAAATAGCAATAATAACAGCAGTTAATATTTATTGAATAATTATTATATGTAAATAATCATCATGTTTAATCTTTTTACAAATATAATGCTACTTAGTTCTCATAGCCCTAAGCATGTGAACCATTATTAAATCTCTTTTACAGATTAAGTAATTAAGGATTAGAAAGATTAATTCAGTTGTCAATTTAACACTGATCATCAAGTAATCTTGTATCTGTGCTTCAGATACAAATTACTATGAACAGAGCTCTATGTAGCTGCTCAAATTTGGACTATAGAAAAAGACTGTATCCTTAATTGGAATTAGAAAAAGTAGCTGATAATGTTTCCTAAGCAAACACATTACTCAGCCACACAAGTAAAATCTTTGGTGGCCTGATCAGTACATCTATAAGTCTTGGTATTTCTTTTCCATTGGTTAAATCATTATTTGGCTGGGTGTGGTGGCACACACCTGTTATCCCAATACTTTGGAGGCTGAGGCAGGAGGATTGCAAGTTCAAGACCAGCCTCAGTAACTTAGCAAGACTGCCTCAAAGTAAAAAGTAAAAGGACTGGGGATATAGCTCAGTAGTAGAGTGTGGATGGCTTCAATCCCCAGTACCACAGGAGGGAAAATCATTTTTTTTTCCCTATTGACTTTTCTCTAAAGAATGTGAATAAATGCCTAATTTTATGTTTCAAATATGAAACTTACAAATTCATGATAGCCTTTCTGCCAATTTTCTTTCAGCATTGGTATTCAAATCATAAACAAGAGTCTTACTACATGTATTTGAATTCAGCAAAAGTTTAGCAATCAATACTTTTTTCATGGAATTGGAGTTTATACTTTATAAAATATATGGAGAAAAAATTAGATAAGTATATTTTCTTCTCTGAAGAGATTTATAAATTGTATGGTAGAAAATACAAATAAATACATTCTATAACAAAAAATTCAAAAAGATTTCTCTGTTTCAGGGAAGGAGATATTACATGCAACTGGAATATTTTGAAGACACAGAATTCAATATGTGAAAATAAATTCAACATAAGTAAATATGAATAAGAAATCTCATGAAGTAGAACATTGATATGGGAGCAAGAAAGAAAATTAAGATATAACAGAGCAATGTAAGAGATTAAGAAGACAGTAAAGAAGTATGGGGGGAATATAAAGTTTAAATTTAAAATACAGATTTTACATGATTATAAGTTATATAATGTGACTTTTTTTTCTTGACTCTGTTAAAACTTCTTCTATATAGCATCCATTTGTGTCTAATTCCATTCTATTGTGTAGGAAATTCACACCAGATTGTTGAGTCCAAATAGGAAATAATATAATCACCATTTAGAGCAGAACAATTGATATAGTCAATTGTTTATCATTTAATAAAATTTACTAACTTTGTACTACATGCTACTGAGAGAAAAAAGAAAAATATGAAGTAATTATGATATCACAAACTGTCCTTATTATCAATAAGCAAGTTGTTAAAGGCCCTAAAATAATTAATTTAATATTTCTAGAAGAGTTTTAAGGAGAATCAGAAGCTTCTAGGCAGTGATATTAAAGCTGGATCTTGGAGGATGGGAAAAATCAGGGAGATTGCAGATACAAGGAGAAATGACCAAAGAGCATAGAAATGTTCAACATAGAAAAAATGTTCAACATCATTAGCAATCAGGGAGACGCAAATTAAAACTACACTGAGATTCCATCGAAACCCAATTAGAATGGCAATCATCAAGAAGTCAAACAACAATAACTGTTTGTGAGGATGTGGGGAAATAGGAACTCTTCTACACTGTTGGTGAGATTGCAAATTAGTGCAGCCACTATGTAAATGAGTGTAGAGATTCCTCAGAAAACAGGGAATGAATCCACCATATGATCCAGCTACACCATTTCTGGGTATCTTTCCAAAGGGATTGAAATCATAATATTATAGTAATACATTCATATCCATGTTTATAGCAGCACAATTCACAATAGCCAAAATATGGAACCAACACCAGTGTCCATCAACTGATGAAATGGATCACAAAATCATGGGATATACACACAATAGAATTCTACTCAGCAATATAGAAAAACAAAATTAGGTCATTTTCAGGAAAATGGATTTACCTGGAGAACATTATGTTAAGTGAGATTAGCCAGTCACAGAAAGTGAAGGGTAATATACTTTTTTCTCATATGCAAAAGCTAACGAGTAATTGGGAAATAAGAGGAACTTTAGATAATGGAGGAGAAACTCCAGTAGAGTGAGGAAAGTGGTTTTGGGAAGAGAGATGGGAGAGAGGGAGAATTAATGAAGGAAACACTTTCATTGACATTATATACATATGTGAGAATACCAATGCCAATCTCAATATTTTGTATGGGGAAGAGGGGAGTGGGAGTGATCTGGGTAGGGGAAACTCACCAAATGCTGTGTCCATGTATGTCGCTGTCACTATGAACTACATTATGATGTGGGGCTACAGTGCATCAATAAATGTATAAAAATAAGTAAAAAATAATATTTGGATTCTAGTCTAAAAAGTCAGTAAAATTATAGGTTAATTAGTAATTTTTAATAAAAATGTATATTTAAGGACAATAAAGTTATTTCTAATTGTATAACCATGGTGTGTTGGGTACATTTTTGAAATGTATATTTTATTGATATATACTAAAATAAATACGAATGAAATTATATGATGTTAAAAATTGTCTACCATGGTGGTAGGAATGTATGTATTTGTGGTGGGTGTAAGAAATAAGATTGATCATGAGTTGTTAATTTGTTACTTTTTGGATCTGAGTGAAATGCACAAACAAGTTTATTATACAAGTGTCCTATATATTTGAAATTTTCCATTATAAAATGAAATTTTTTTTTTGCGGTACCGGAGATTGAACGCAGGGGCGTTCTACCTCCACGCTACACCCCCGGCCCTATTTTTTATACTTTATTTTGAAACCGGGTCTCATGAGGTTGCAAAGGGCCTCACTAAGGAGAGAGAGAGAGAGAGAGAGAGAGAGAGAGAGACAGGGAGGGAGAGAGAGAACATATCCTTTTTTTTCCTTCTATTTAGTAGAGGATTTAGAAGAGGGCTATGATGGATAAAAGGAGATAGAATTTTATCACCTCACACTTTATGCATGTATTGAAACACAACTCTTACCGCCACTAATTATGCAATTAATACACATTAATTGAAAATTTAAAACTATTTCTATTTAAGATCTACATAAGCCGGGCGTGGTGGCACACGCTTGTAATCCCAGAACTTTGGGAGGAGGAGACCGGAGGATCCGGGTTCGCGGCCAGCCTCAGGTCTGTCGCTCTCTCTCTCCCTGTTTCTCTCTCTCTCTCTCTCTCTCTTCTTAGTGAGGCCCTCCACAACTCAGTGAGACCCGGTTTCAAATTAAAGTATAAAAAATAGGGCCGGGGGTGTAGCACAGAGGTAGAATGCCCCTGCGTTCAATCCCCGGTAACGAAAAAAAAAAAAAGATCTACATAGTTAATGGTTCAGAAAACACATTTTCTTTGCGTGCATATTTAAATTATTATTTGTAGATAGCACTAAATTTTTTGTCTGTCTACCATTTATCTGTTAATCCATTCAGTCCTCCCTTTACTATATCTATATTAATAAAAATGAATTACCATTTAGAAGTGATCAATTCTATCAATAATGGACAATGTATTATACTACATATGGAAGATAACTTTGGAAACATTTGATTCAACCACTTTGTTTGATATATAAAGAAAGCAAGACTAAAAATGAAGAAATAGTTTGTTAGTAATCATATGACTAGTGTAGTTGTTGTTCCCTAAAACTGTTAAAATTAACATTGGGGGCTGTGTAAAAATCTGTAAGAAAGATTATATTGATAGGGGTCTTGAATTACAGATAATATTTCAGAAAGTGGAATTCAGTAATTAAATAAACTGTAATTATTTTAAAAAGGAAGTGTTTTTGTGATGAATTGGACTTTGGTTTAAGCTAGGGACTTTATATTAAAACCAAAGATTTGTTTCTGCCACCTTTCACTATACGGGTCAGGGCTATTTATCATTCTCTCAATTTTAGTTTTATCATCTAGAATATGAGAATGGTAATGCCTCTTTTAAAAGTCTTTTTTACAGACTGAATAAGATAAATATTGTGTAGTGTCTTGTATATACAAATATTGCATATTATAACTGCAGCAACAGCAACTACTATAGCTGTTACTACTGCATAAACTATGACTTACTAAGTAGGCAGTTGAATAAATTTCTGACATTAAACAAGCTTGCTCCACACACATTTTAGAAATGTGGGTTGGACACAGAAAATATAGATTCTTGTGCTCTGGAATAATTTATCTAGATTTTTATAGTGTAGCCATTTATCTGGATGTGGTGCTGCATGTCTATAATCTGCTACTTAGAATGCCAAAGCAGCAGGATTGCAAGTTCAATACTAGCCTGGGCAATTTAGTGATATACCATCAATCAATCAATCCATCAATAAATACCATTTAGGGTTACATTAGGTTTTTTCAAAATGAATAATTATATGAATTTAATATTTTAGAAATATATATCCAATGATACTAAATATGATTGAATGTAAATTCAAAAATACTGGTTAGGAAACAATTGGCATAAACTAGGCATGATATAATAACCAAAAGTAGGATAAAAACAATAATGAGGATCCTCAAGAATATAAAAGTAATTCAGGCATTGTGATGTACACCTGAAATTTCAGTGACTTGGAAGGCTTGAGGCCAGAGGATCATAAATTTGAGGCCTATTTGGGGAATTTAGTGAGACCCTGTATCAAAGTAAAAGTAAAAGGTTCGGGATGTAGTTCAGTGGTAGAGCACCACTGGGTTGATCCATAGTACCACAAAAATAAAATTAAAGTAAAATCATCATATGTTTCAACAATCCCACTTTTGGGCATTCACCAAAAGGGAAAGGGAATGAGCTCACTATTCTGAAGATCTGTACTCTCCTGTTCATTGCACTATATTTCACAATAGTTAAGCTATAGAATCAAACTAAATGTCCATAAATGGATGAATAAAGAAATGTAGTATATGTTCACAGTGGGATAAAATTAAGCCATTATAAACAAGAATATCCTGTTATTTTCAACAAAATGGATAAACCTTGGAAGGCAAATGTTTAATGAAAACATATTAACTAGGCACACAAGACAAATATTTCATGAACTCACATTTGAAACAAAAAATACATATCAAACTCACTATCAGTATTCTCACTGCTAGAATAAAAAAACTGACCATGACCATACAACTTAGAGGAAGGGAGAATTTATTTCCTCACAGTTTTTGGAGATTTGAGGGTTCAGTCCATGTGAGGCCAGGGTCTTCAGAGCTCAGATCATGGCAGTGGGAATCAGAGAGATGAGAGTCAAGGCTCTGCTTTCACGTCGTGGAGGCCAGAAGTAAGAGAGAGTAAGCAAGGGGAGGAGGAATCATATATAATCCCCAAGCTCACACCCCCAGGGACCTACCTCATCCAGTCACACCCTATCTACCCAGGTTACCAACCAATGAATTCATTAAAAGAATTTACACACTGATGAGATTACAGCCCATATGAATTAATTATATGAACTCTAAACATTAATACATAAGCTCTTCAGGGGATATTCTATGTTTGACCATAACACCAAGAGAAGTAAAGGTGGTGTTCAGGGTTTGATGATACAGAGAGGAGAGAGGAATACTGGCTGAAGGGTACAAAGTTTCAAATACACAAGAGGAACAACTTCTAGAGATTTATGGCACATGTTAGCTAAAACTATTGCTAATATATCACATTTGAAAATTTAAGACAATAGATTTTAAGTCTTCCCACAAAATGATATGTCAGGTGAGGGATATGTTAATTAGTTGATTTAATCATCCCACAATATGAGTGTGTGTGTCACATTATACCTCATAAGTATGTACAATTTTTGTTGTCAAATAAAAATTAAAATTAAAAATTAACATCCATTCTGTAGGCATTTTCTTCATGCTCTTGTTTCTTTTGATGTGCAAAATCTTTTTAATTAGAAGCCATCCCATATATTGATTCTTGGTTTTATTTCCTGACCTCTAAGGGATTTATTTATTTATTTATTTATTCTTATTTATTTTTGTACAGGGGATTGAACCCAGTTGCATTCTACTTCCAAAACTGTGATCCTGCTGTCTCAATCTCCCAAGTACTGGGATTACAGGTGAGCTCCACTATGCCCAGATTTTGTGGTCTTATTGCCTGTGCCTGTATGTTAGAGAGTTGGTCCTAAAAAACTTAACACCAAAATAAAAATAAATAAATAAATGGATATTTGAACTAAGTAGACATTTCTCAAAAGAAGAAACACAAATGGCCAAGAAATATATGAAAAAATTTTTCAATATTCTTAGCAATCATGGAAATGCAAATCAAAACTACATGGAGATTTTACCTAATTCCAGGTAGAATGTCAATTATCAATAACATGAGCAATAATAAATTCTGGCGAGGTTATGGGGAGAAACAAATTCTTATACATATTTTATGGGATTGTAAATTAGTACAACTATTATGGAGATTCCTCAAAAGACTAGGAATTGAACCACATATGACCCAACTATGCCGCTGCTTGCTATCATCCCAAAAGAATTAAAGTCAGAATACTATAGTGATGCATGCATACCCATGTTTATAGCAGCACAAGTCACAATAGCCAAGTTATGGGATCAAATCTATGTGTCCATGAAAAGATGAATGGATAAGGAAAATGTGAAATGTGGGATGTATACACAATGGAACTTTACTGAGCCATAAATAAGAACAAAATTATGTCATTTGCAGAAAAATCGATGGAACTGGAGAACATCGGGCAAATGAAATGAGCCAGATTCAGAAAACCAAGGGCTCCTTTTTTTCTCTCATATGTGGAACCTAGAGAAGAAAAGGAAAAGATAATGAACTTCATGACAATTAGGAGTTAGACCAGCAGAGTAATAGAAAGGAATTGAGGAGACAGGAGGGAGGGAAAGAGGAAGTGGAACAAAAAGAAACAGACAAAAAATGTTATATGTAAATACAAAAGTATCACTATGAATCTCAGTATCATATACAATGACAATATACAAATTAAAAGTTGCAAAATAAAATAAATATTACTTATTTAAAATAAAGGGGTAAATATGATAAATGAATTGAAAATAAGTAGGCAACAGTTTAATTTGGATTGTAGAAAAGGTAATTTACACATTCTTTATGTTCCAATTTAAGCCAAATTAAATAAATAAATCTAGATAGCCCAATTAAAATTTATATATTAAAATTAGCTCAATTAAAAATTTTAAGCCGGGCATGGTGGCACATGCTTGTAATCCCAGTATTTTGGGAGGCGGAGACTGGAGGATCCGGGTTCACGGCCAGCCTCAGCTCACGCACACGCGCGCGCGCGCACGCGCGCGCGCACAGGAGCGTTCTCTCTCTCTCTCCCTCCCTGTCTTTCTCTCTCTCTCTCTCTCTCCCTGTCTCTCTCTCTCTCTTTCTCTCTCTCTCTTTACCTAGTGAGGCCCTCCGCAACTTCGTGAGACCCGGTTTCAAAATAAAGTATAAAAAATAGGGCCGGGGGTGTAGTGCGGAGGTAGAACGCCCCTGCGTTCAATTCCCGGTACCACAAAAAAAATATATATATATATATTTAGTCACCTGATTCACAATACCAAAATTAAAAGAAGGAGCAGGTGTACTTTCTTGACTATTCTCTTTCACTGTACTGATATAGTATCTTTCTTTGAAATTTTTAATGTCAGAAAACCTCAAATTTATTACAATAAGATATTGTCAATGGGAGCAAGTCAAAGCTAAGTTATTCTAAAAGGAAAAATAACATTAAGCATTAACAGATTATGTATTAAGAATCTAAAATAAAGATATAACCATCGCTGAGGAGGTAATGCATTCACACTAGCCATGTCATATTTAAGATATCCCCTTGAAAAGTCTAATTGAATATGATGCCTCCTTTTTTCAACTTCCCATTTGTAGTCACATGGTGAGATACAATATAATAGTCAAGGGTACATTGATTTCTTTAATGAAATAATAAATTATGTTACCATAAGCCTAATTATTTAATGATGCTACAAAAATTCCACATTTTCTTTAAGAAAAAATAAATTTATAAGAGCAATGAGCAATTCAGTTATTCTACTTCATAGAAAAATTAATCACCATGGCACAGAAATGAAGAGTACTCTCATGAGGATTTTCAAGCTATGTCTCTGTTCTTTATGCAATTTCCTTGAGAGCTAAAGCTAAGTTTTCTTTTTCATTTTGTTCTTTTTTAATAATAAGATGACAGCTAATCACTATTGACTAGTTTTAAAAAATGCATTGAGACAACTTACATACATATCCAAAATTAAGTTTTGTAAGTTATTTCATTAATAATTCATCATAGCCTTTGTCTGTTATAACTTTTACCTATTTTTGCTGAACTTTCTATGAACTCATTTTTCTATGTATTAAGCTAAAAATGCACATTGACATGAGAATAAAAGATGTCTCTTCATGGATGAAATGATAGCTGAGAAATTTAATGATGATTTTGATTTAATAAATATAAAAGCTCACTTACATATTCATTTTATATGATTTTCAAAATATACAATGTACATCTAATGAGAAGGCATAAGTAGCATGATATACATATAAAACATTTCATTATAAAGGATACACAAGAGACATTTTATCAAAAAAATTGCATTGAAGATAGGAAATGCAGTTGCATTTTTCCTTAACTATTTGAAATAAGGAAAAAGAAATAACAGTTATCCCAAAATAGGTCTAGAGAATTTCTGGGAAAAACAATTTTAAGTTTTTTAAGAGATTAAGAGATGAATTAAGAGGAAAGTTAACTGAAATGAGGTAGGGAACATGTACTATGTGAATATGTTTGTTCATAATTAAATGCATATTCTTATTAACCTAAATATACTCACCATTCTTCATTTTTTTCCCTTTTATCCTCAAGACAAAATGCTATTGTATATGAAGAATAAAATGAATTCCTCTCTCTCTTTTCCTTTGTCTCTCTTATCTATCCTAGCAGTAACTTAGATTTAAATATATAATACTTTCAGCCAGGTGTGGTGGTGAGGGCATATAATCCCAGTACTTGGGAGGCTGAGACAGGATTGCAGGTTCAAGATCAGCTTCAGCAATTTAGTGAGACTCTCAGCAACCTAGGGAGACCCTGTTTCAAAACAAAAAATAAGAAAGGGGTGGGGTGCACCTTTTAGGTAGAACATCCTTGGGTTCAATCCCCAGTAGCACAAAAATAAATAAATAAAAATTAATTAATTAATTATATATATATATATATATATATATATATATTACTCTCACAGTTGTTTAATCATTTCAAAATTGCATCCTTTTCCAATAACAAGGATAATGATAATGGTTATAGCTAGTTTGAAATATATGTACTGCAGATGTTAAATAAGGTTTGCTATGATAACTATATGAAGCTCCCTGGTTGCTAATGATGTTGAACATTTTTTCATGTACTTATTGGCTATTTGTATCTCTTCTTTTGTGAATGTCTATTTAGTTCAATTGCTATTTCTTGATTTTTTTAGTGTTAAGACTTTTACGTTCTTTGTATATTCTAGATAATAGTCCACTATCAGAGAGATAACTGGTAAAGATCTTCTCCCATTCTGTAGGCACTCTCTTTACTCTTGATGGTTTCCTTTGATGAGCAGAAACTTTTTAGTTTAATGTCATCTCATTTATTAATTCTTGTTTTAATTTCCTGAAGTATGGATATCTTGTTGAGGAAGTTTCTACCTGTGCCCATATGTTGGAGTGTTGGACCTATACCCTCCTCTAATAGCATCAAAGTCTCTGATCTAATTCCCAGGTCTTTGATCCATCTCGAGTTGACTACTGTGCAAGGTGAGAGGGAAGGGTTCAGTTCCATATTTCTACAACTGGATAACCAGTTTTCCCACCACCATTTGTTGAAAAGGCTGTCTTTTCTCCAATGTATGTGTTTGGCACCTTTGTCAAAAATCAATTGGATATAAGTGTGTGGATTTGTTTCTATACCTTCTAGTCTGTTCTATTGGTCTATGTGTCTGTTTTTGTGTCAATACCATGCTCTTTTTTGTACTATAACTGTAGTATAATTTGAAGTCAGGAATTATGATGTTTCATGCATGGTTCTTAATGCTGAGAATTGCTTTGGCTATTCTGGGTCTTTTGTTAATCCATATGAAATTTAGGACTGATTTTTCTAGGTCTGTGAAGAATGACATTGGTATTTTGATAGGGATTGCATTGATTCTGTAGAACACATTTGGTAGAATGGCCATTTTGATAATATTTATTCTGCCTATCCAAGAGCAGGCAAGATCTTTCCATCTTCTAAAATCTTCTTCAATTTCTTTCTTTAGTGTTTTATAATTTTCATTGCAGAGGTCTTTTACCTCTTTGCTTAGGTTTATTCCTAAGTTATTTTATCGCTTTTGAGGTTATTGTGAATGGAATTGTTTTCCAGATTTCTTTCTCATGGTTGGCATTTAGAAAAGCTGCTTTTTTTAGATCGATTTTGTATTTTGCTACTTTACTGAATTTTTAATCTGCTCTGTAGTCTTTTGGTTGAGTTTTTTGGGTCTTCTAATTATAGAATCATGTCATCTGCAAATAGTGATAATTTTAATTCTTCTTTTCCTATTTGAATTCCTTTGATATCCTTCTCTTGTCTTACTGCTCTGGAAAGAGTCTCAAGGACTATATTGAAAAGGCATGGTGATAGTAGGCATCCTTGTCTTGTTCCTTATTTTGAAGGGAATTGCCACAGTTTTTCCCCATTCAAAATAATGTTGGCTTTGGGTTTATTGTATATTGTGTGGAGAATGCAACTGCCAGAAGCAGGTTAATGTTTGCCTAGGAAAGGCCTAAGGATCATGGAAAGCCGTGGTCAGACTGATGAGCTGGCTGGAAGCAGCCTTTTCCTCCAAGGTAAACATTCCTGTGTCTCTTGCGGATGCCTACTCCCAAATATCCCACTTGTCAAGCATTCTCTTAAGGATATTATGCACATCCTCAGTGGTTTTATTGCTAACCACTATCTCACTGACTCTCTACAATTGTTCTGCAGTCAGCCAAATTAAACTTTTACCTCTAGCCCTTGCTGCATGTATACTAGTTAAATTTTACCTCTCATGCACCGCACGTATGCAGGAGCATACATGCCTCAACCTTATTTTATTCAAAAATGAATAAAAGCTGTGGACCAGTGTCTGGTGGGGCCTTCACCAAAGAGTGAGGTCCCCTGGCCTGCCCTTCTCAAATCTGTTCTGGGTCTGTGTCATTCTTTTCCCCTCAGGTGTGCTGCAGGATGGTAATCGACATATTGCCTTGATGATGTTGAGGTAAGTTCCTTCTATTCTGATTTTCTGCAGTGTTTTTAACATGAATGGGTGTTGATTTTTTCAAATGCTTTTTCAGCATCTTTGAGATGATCATGTGGTTTTTATCCTTAGTTCTATTTATGTGGTGAATAACATGTGTTGATTTGTATTTGTTGAACCAGCCTTGCATTCCTAGGATTAAACCAACTCGGTTATGGTATACAATTTTCTTGATGTCATTTTGAATACACATGGCTAGTATTTTGTTTAGAATTTTTGCATCTATGTTCATCAATAATATTGGTCTGTAATTTTCTTTTCTTGAAGTATCTTTATTCAGTTTTGGTATTAATGTGATACTGGCCTCATAGAAGGAGTTTGGAATAATTTCATCTCTTTCAATTTCATGGAATAACTTGTGAAGTATTGGGTTTGTAGAATTCAGCTGGAAAGTTGTCTGGATCTGGGCTTTTCTTTGATGGCAGGCTTTTTATTGCTGTTTCTATCTCTTTGCTTGCTATTGGTCAGTTTAGGTTTTCTATATATTCTTGGTTCAATTTAGGTAGGTTGTATGTGTCTAGAAATCTGTCGATTTCTTCCATGTTTTTCAGTTTATTGGAGTATAAATTTTCAAAATAGTTTATGATGATCATTTGGATTTCCCCACTGTCCATGGTGATGTCTCCTTTTTCATTTCTGATTTTAATAATTTGGGTTGATTCTCTGTTTCTTTTGGTTAGGTTGACTAAGGTTTTGTCAATCTTGTTAATCCTTTCAAATAAACAGCTTTTTGTTTTGTTGATATTTTGTATTTTTTATTGTTGTTTTCTATTTCATTGATTTCTGCTCTGGTTTTAATTATCTCTTGCCTTTTACTGGCTTTGGGATTAGACTGTTCCTGTTTCTCTAGGTCCTTCAGTTGTGTCATTAGGTTTATTTGGTGACTTTTTATTTTTCTCATGTGGGCACTCACTGCTATAAATTTTCCTCTTAAAACCATCTTCAAAGTGTCTCATAGGTTTTGGTATGTTGTGTCTCTATTTTGATTTAATTCTAGGAATTTTTAAATTCTCCCCTTATTTCTTCTCTGATCTAGTCCTCATTCAAGAGTGTATCATTCAGTCAAAATGTATTTATGTAATTTCTTTTGGTCTTCCTGTTATTGATTTCTACTTTCATTCCATTGTGATCTGAGAAAATGCAGGGAATTATATTACTTTTTTTTCAATTGGCTGGTACTTGTTTTGTGGCCCAGAATGTGGCCTATTTTGGAGAAGGTTCCATAAGCAGTTGAGAAGAATGCATATTCAGCTGTTGTTGGTTGAAATATTTTGAATATGTCTGTTAGGTCCATTTGATTTACAGTGTTCTGTAAGTCTGAAAAGTCTTCACTCATCTTTTGCCACCAGCACATAGTCTGCAAAAAGGATAGTCATCAGAGAGGAAAAGGTCCTCCTGGAGCATCTGAGTCCTGCCCCCAAATCCTACAGACAAAAAAAAAAAAAAAAACAGTTTAAGCCCAGTTAAAGACAACATGCTGGGTTTTTTTTTTCAGGCTTTGTGCCACCAAAAAACTTAGCAATGATATGTATAATGACTCATGGTCAATTGCATGTGACTACCTGGCCTCCAATCTGTTATGTTGGAAACTCGGAATTTTACCTTCTCTATTATTATCAACTCATTCACAGGTCACATGTTCTCTGACTGTGACAGCAATTTACATTTCTGGTCTCCAGCTCTTATTGAAGGATTGTTAGCCACTTTATTGGCCATCCCTGGATTAATGATAGGTGCTTATATTCGAATAAATCAGCTAGCCTGCCTAATCACCAAAACTGTTAATGACACAGTCAACTTTGGCAGCCATAAATGAAGAACTAGGTGAGGTATGTTAGGCAACTCTAGAAAATAGGCAACAATTGATTACCTGCTCTTACTCCATCATTTTGGATGTCAGGAATTTCCTGGAATGTATTGTTTTAATATTACTTATAATTCAAAAAAGATAACTAGTTTAATATCTGCTATATAAAACAACTAGACAATATTCATCAATCAAAAGGAATCTTTGAATATAGTTCCTCTTGGATAGCATGACTCTTACCCTTTCTAACTCCTTTACTCATTTCCCTCCTCATCCTACTTTTTGGGCCATGAACAGTCAACCTGATTATGCCACAAATTCAAAAAATCACTAACTGCTCTGTCAATGACCTTATTCTCTTACAGACCAAAGGTCAATACATCCTCCTCCCAAACACAAAGAATCTCTAAGATCCTCACAGTGCCTACAACACAGCTTCTAGCCCTAGATCCACCTCCACTCATTGTCAGGCAGGAAGTAGCTCAAATGAACACACAGCCCACTTACCAATATATAAATATTATAAAACCTCTGGAATGTGGGCACTGAGGTCTGGCCATGAAGTCTTGCTGGAGAAGACTGAGAACAAAAAGACCCAAGAAATGGCACAAAAGAAATAGAAATGCCCCCTGACCATTACCCTGCCCTGAGATGACCTGGTCACTAACCCGCCAAACAGTGATATATACAACTACTCCTATACTCTCCTCCTTGCCTCCTAAAAAAGCCCTAATCTGTAAGAAAGGGGGCTTCTGACTCATGGTCTCTCTCCTGGTCAGTCCCCCCTCCTGGGCTTTACCCCAAATAAAGCCTGTTCTGGTCTGTCAAGCCATGTTTCCTTTGTCCCCAACAATCATAAGCAGTACTAATTTCTTCTTTTTTTTTCTTGTTGATTTTTTTTTCATTTATTGGTGCATCATAATTATACATTTTGGTACACATCAGGGTAGCAGCATCATACATGCACACATTGCTCAGTTAGCCCTCTCTCCAATTCCACCCTATTCCCTTCCCCTTCCCTCCCTTTTGTGCTCTGCATAGTGATTAAGTCTTATGAGTTTGTGTATATACTTCATGTGCTATAGTGTGTTTCCCTCCACCCCCCTCCCAACTCCCTCAGACAAGTCACCTTCTTTGTTCATCTAAAGTTTTCTTCTTCTTTGTTTGGAGTCCCTTCTAAGTCCCATTCTATCTAGCTTCCACATATTAGGGGGGACATCCAACTTTTCACTCTTAGTGACTTACTAATTTCACTCAGCATAATGTTCTCCAGTTCTCTCCATTTCCCTGCAATTTCTTCTTTAATAAATATTTATTGCATTGATGACTCAAGCAACATATTAAGCTGTTGTAGTGTTAAAGTGTATATTAGTGAAAGGATATTTGATTTGGAGTCAAAATCTCTCAATATTAATTCCTTCCCTCTCACATATTAGTCTTGAGAGCTTGTAGAAATCACCTAAATTCTTTGATACTCTAATTCTAATATAACAAATGGGTCACCAAACTTAAACCTGAGTTTCTTTGAACCTCAAGAGAAAATTTATGTAACAATTTTTTTTAACTTTTAAGTTTGGATTATTGATTTTAATTCTTATTTTGTTTATACACATAAATGACTCAAGCTGTCATGTAAGATATTACTATCTTGAATAAGAGTCTGATTCTTATAATACATACATGAAAGAGCCTGGACAATATAACAGAGAACTAAGAAATTTAGCTTTTAATCTGATTTCATCAGTTCTTATTAGCAGACATTAATTTTAAGTGGCATTGAATATTTTATGTAATCATGCATTGATCTTTCTTTTGTGTGCTAAGACTATCAAAGTTAACTATTTATTCTGCATTCAATAAACATTATAGGCATTTATAAAACTTATTTTCCCCAAACATAATTTGTTGCTGTATTTGCTTACCTTTCTTGTTTTCATTTTTATCTTTGTGTGCATATATGTATATACATAGTGAATTTTGTTTCTTAATTTATATTCCTATTAATTCTCATTTTACTTTATACTTGTTCATCTGCATAGATGTATGTAGAAACATAGTAAAATAGCTCACTAATATTTGCTTATTATGACATCCCATCTTGATTTTCATAAATCACATATGGAAGTAATATTTACTTATATTTAGTTAACCTTAATGTTAGATAAAAGCAAGGTGATTGTGCTGAGCTAGCTTTAGTTCTAGATTATTATGGCATTTTTCATTCTATATGTTTTATTCATGTAATATGCTAAATATAATATTACATTCTGACTCTCCCTTATTCTAGGTGAAGTCTCTTTTTATTAAGATTCCTGGAGAAATCATGAGCCCTATAGGATTCTGATACTATCATAAAATAAATTTAATTATGCAATCATTAAAATACACATATGTCAGCCAAGCATGTTAGTGCACACCTGTATTTCCAGTACATGGGAGGTTTAGATAGGAGGATCACAGGTTCAAGACCAGCATCAGTAGTTTAGCAAGATCCTCAGCAACTTAGTGATACCCTGTTTAAAAAAAATGAAATTGAGCTGGGGGTGTGGGCTCAGATGTATAACCACCTTGGGTTCAATCCCCAGTAGCCCCCTAAAATAAAAGAAAAATAAATTAAATATGAATGAATCAATTTCATAATTTAAAAAAACAAATGTGATATGTAATTTAACTCAAAAATAATTATCACACCTTGAATTTTAAAAATTTTTCTGTGTTGGTTATAACTGCTACTCTGGATCTGTCCAAAAGATGTTAGAACAGGAACTAATAATATATACCACGTTTTGGTCAGCATTCTCACAGCCATAACAACAGGGGATTTCAATACCCGCTTTCAATAATGGAAAGAACAACCATAGAGGAAATCAATAAGGAAAGTCAATGTGAAAAACAGTATAGATTAAATGTACCTAAGAGACATAAATAAAACATTCCATCCAATCGCATCTGAATAGATATCCTTCCCAAGCACTCTCAAAACATTATATTAAACAGCACATTTGACTCAGATGACCAGAAATTAAATTAAAAGGGAATTAGAAAATATCACGAAACAAACAAAAATAAAAACATAATATTCCGAAAAGGTATAGGATGAAATGAAACAGTACAAAGAGGGAAGTTTACAGTGGCAAATAACTATAATAAAATGTAAGAAATATCTCAAATAACAATCTAACTTTATATTTCAAGAAACTAGGAAAAGAATAATAAACTAAAGGAGGAAATAAATACCTGAATATAAAGAAATGAAATAGAAACTACAAAATCAATAAAACTGAGTTGTTTAAAAACAACAAATAATTTGACAAATATTTAGCTATCCTAAGAAAAAAAGAGAAAAGACTCATGAATAAAATCATAAGTGAAAGACAAGATAGTATACCTGATGCTAGAGAAATAAGGAGTCTATTACAAAAAATTAAACTTCAACCTCAGATAAGCTAGAAAAGTGTATTAATCTTAAGGGCATACAATGCATACTATTGGAAGGGACTCAGAGCAACTAATCAAGACAAAGAAATACACCTTTTCATTAAGGAAGTCAACTTCATAAAAAGAAGTAATCTCTGAGCAGATGACATGCTCCTTTTATAGAAAAACCTAAGAATCAACAACAAAAAAATGGTAGCTTTAATAAGTGAATGAAACCAAGACTCAAAATTAGTATACATAAATCAGTTGTTTCTATACACTAACAATGAACAATCTGAGAAAGAACTTTATGAAACAACCCCATTCATAATAGCATAAAATAACAAAATACTTCATAATAAACTTACCCAAGGAGGTAAAAAGCATGTAAAATGAAAACTATACAACATTGATGAAAGAAATTAAAGCAGACATAATTAGGTAAAAAACATCCCATGCTCATGGATTAGAAGAATTGATAAAAGTGTCCATACTGTTCATTGTAATCTACAGATATAATGAAACCCTATTAAAAATGTTAACAGTATTTTTTCACAGAAATAGAAAAAGCAGTTGTAAAATTCATTTGAAACTTGAAAGGACTGAATAATCAAAGCTATCTTGATAAAGAACCAACAAGATGGTATCTCATTTCCAAACTTCATAATATCTTACAAAGATAAAATAGTCAAAACAGTATGGTTAAAAATTAGTATGGAACTGGTACAAAAACAAATATGTAGAAAAATGTAACAGAACAGAGAGTCCAGAAATAACTCATGCCTTTATGAAAAACTTATTTTCAACAAGGGCACCAAGAATACACATGGGGAAAGAAAAATATATTCAATAAACAGTTTTGGGAAAACTGAATAGTTGTATGTGAAAGGATGAAATTTGGCACTTATCTAATGATATACACACAAAAATATATTACATACTTAAATATAATATCTGAAGCATTAAAAGTACTAGAATATACCATAAGAGAAAATCTTTATAACTTTGACCTTGACAATGATTTCTTGAATATGACACCAAAACCACAGAGTATAAAAGCAAAAATAGATGAATGAGACTAAATCAAACTAAAAACTTCTGTGTAGCAAAAGAAACAGCAGAGTGAAAAGGCAATCTATGTAGTGGAAAAAATGTCTGAAAAACATATATTTGATAAGGAGCTAACATC
Source organism: Glis glis (assembly GCA_004027185.1). Taxonomy (NCBI): domain Eukaryota; kingdom Metazoa; phylum Chordata; class Mammalia; order Rodentia; family Gliridae; genus Glis; species Glis glis. The sequence continues at coordinate 23,142 of PVJS01010082.1, read as the reverse complement.
CAAAATAAGTAAGGAGCTCCTATATCACAATAGCGAAATAAATAATAAAAATAATGTAAGCAAAAGATTGCCAAAGAAAGACTTGAAAAGACATTTATATGTATCATTATATATATAATATATACATAAAAGACATTTATATATATATGTCATGTTGCATATATATATATATATATATATAATATCAAACCAGGTTGTGTGTGTGTATATATATATATTATAAATATATATTGTTTTGATATATATATCAAAACAACAATGAGATGTCATTGCACATTATTAAAAATGTAAAAAATTAAACAGATAAGAAGTATTGGTGAGGAAGTAAAGAAGGAAGCCTTATAATCGCTTAGAGAAAATTTAAACTTTTATAGCTGCTATAGAACACAGTATAGAAGTTACTCAAAAAATTAAAATTTGCAGCTCCATATGATCCAGCAATACCTCATCTGAGTATTTATCTAACAAAATTGAAAATAGGATCCCAAAGAGATAATTTCACCCTATGTTCATTGCAACAGTGTTCACAATAGTCAAGTTTGGGATGGGATGCTCAAAATCCACTGATAGATAATGGATAAGAACATACATTATACACGAAGTGGAATATTATTCAATCTTAAAAAGAAGGAAATCTCCCTATCTGTATGCTCTCTCTATATATTCCTGATAGTTTCCTTTGCTGCACAGAAGTGGAGTGGAGGAGCAGTTTCTAGGCATGGCTTACTTACTGCCTCTACCACTATGCTTCTGTAGGACTAAGTAAATATACATCTGATTTGGATTTGTAATTCAATATAATTATAGAAAACTTCAAGAAATGATGAAGCACATTTGGTTGTTTTACTTTGATGACTCACTCAATTTTTAATAAAATGTCCTGATTAAAGTCAGATTTGTTTTAGTATGATTTTACATATTCCTTCTGTCAGGTAGAAGAGGAAAGTTTGTATTTTTTTTTTTTTTTGGTGATATGACCTAACTAGAATAACATGTATACAACACAATTTTTGTAGCATGGATTATAAAACAACCTAACAAATTAGTGATAAAAAATTATGCTTTCTTATTTATGGTGGGGATATAATGTATCATAGAAAGGATATGGACTTGTTTGCAAGGCAGATCTAAAGGCATTCTGGTAAAATTAAGCCATTGCAAATTAAGCATCACTGAGATATGGAAGACAAGTTTTAGATTATTTTTGAACTTACTACTACTACTACACACATAGGGATGAACATAAGATTCAGGTGTGTATTGCATGAACCTGGATGCTTGATCAACACTGCTTGAACCATAAATATCCTAGACATTTAGGATTGAGATCCATATATATATGTATATTTAAAATATATGTATATATATTTTAGTAAATAGAGAACTTCTGTTTGGAATTTGTATTTTGCCATTGGTCAGCATAGATGAGGCTGGTCAGACACATAGGTACGCATACAGGGGTGGTCCTGATGAATTCTGGACCCTTTATAAAGTACAAATGGAATGTTGCATAATATCTGCATAAAAACTTCTCCTGTTGACTGCCTCTAATATGTTTCATCCTTTCAGTTTCCTAATATGTAAGGAAACAAAAGTATTGCCTTACTATTTTGCAAGGAGGTCATTTTACAAGGAAATACAATAATCTGCTTAGGGATTCAGTAGCCCTTAATGCAGATAGAAGCTCAGTAAACATTAGCAATTACTTTTAGTTAATACTTCCTCTTGGAAGCTAATCAGCTAAATTTAGATCACAGCTAAATTCTTCTCATTAACCTCAAAGTGGACCTAAAAACTATAAATTTTAGGCAGGAGATAATCTCTTATTCATCTCATGTTACTAGAAAGCAATCTAATTAAGTTTCTGTAAATATTATTCTATAATTCAAATTTTATCCTCATTCAAAGACAACTTTAATTATAAGTACACGTTACTTTTGAAAGGATTTCCATGTTTAACTGCTTAATTTTCATCAATTTTAGTTATTAAAGAATCACACTTCACTATAAATTAATTCAGGTTAAAGAACAACTGTATGGCTGGGCGTGGTGGCGCACTCTTGTAATCCCAGTACTTTGGGAGGCGGAGACCAGAGGATCTGGGTTCGTGGCCAACCTCAGCTCGCTCTGTCTCTCCCTCTCTCTCTCTCTCTCTCTCTCTCTCTACCTAGGGAGGCCCTCCGCAACTTCGTCAGACCCGGTTTCAAAATAAAGTATAAAAAAATAGGGCCGGGGGTGTAGCACAGAGGTAGAACGCCCCTGCGTTCAATCCCCGGTACTGCAAAAAAAAAAAAGAACAACTATATGGATTATGTTTTACTTGTACAATACAATTGAATATCTTTCACTACATCTTCCATGAATTGGTATTTGCAACATAATTCTCATGAAATCTATTTTTTGCAAAGGCAATGACTTAAGTATTTTCATTTTCAGCATAATGATATAAATATATTTAAAAATTAATCAAGCTTAACATTAATATTTGTGTATTTTTAGAGTATATGATAAAGATTTTAAAGTAAAAAATAAAACAATTATGCACTTATGTAGAAGGAGTCTATTCCTTACTTTCTTTAAACCTACTGTTTAACACATAAAACATTGTTCAATTTGAAGCATATTGTATTATTAATTTCTAATATTTTGCAAGATGCTTTTGGATGAGAATTGGATCTGTTGGCATCAATAAATGTCCCCTAGTAATAGCAATTATTAGCAATTTCCTGTTTCAAAATTTACTTCCAACCTACAGAAATTACCTTAAGTTAGACAGATGTGATTTACTTTAAGAAATTTGCCTACATGAGTAGTGAAAAGGAACCCAGGGAATGGACTGCATTTGAAAAAGCTCTACAAACAAATCTATGTATAAATTTCTCATACAGTCCTGCAGTTTATTATTAAGGTTTTGAGATTATTTTTATCATTGGAAGGAATTTCCAGCAACTAACAATGGGTGTGACCTCATAGCTCTCATCATAATATATAATCTTGACTTGGAAAGGCATTTTACACTAATTGCAGTATCATCAATTTGAGCAATAAATTATGCAAGTAGTTGGAGTAGTTGGAGGAAGGAGCTTTATCCTAAATATTTTGTAATCTGATATTTTAAAGAAACTTTTTGCAAATTTGTCTCAACCTAAGACACACCAGAGTACATGTCTAAAATTTCAGAATTCTAGACCAAACTCCTGATATACTGAGTGAGTAGCACCATTAAGAGAATCTTGGAATGCATAACCTTAATGAAGTTGTTCTGATGTTTTGCAGTAAAATGCTAACACACTTTGAAAGGAAAAAAAAGCTAATAAGCTGTAAGGACATTTAACAAAAAGTTAATAGTGATTATCCCTTGACTTGTTTAATTGTGAGTGATTTTATTTTCTTCCTTAAATATATTTTATTATATACTTTTGTATATGAATGATTATATAATTTTTGCAATTAAAACATAAAATAAATTAAAGTAATTTGGAATACTCAGGTCTAATTAATATCAAACAGATTCAATACTAATAATGTTAAAACTAAAATATTTGTTCATAGTAAACACTTTTCCATGCTCAATACATAACACTAAAAAATTCCATACAAGAACCCCATTAATTCAATTATTATGTAAATTATCCAGATGGACCAATTATCGCTCCATTTATTCACCAAATATTTATCATCCTTGCTGTATACATGGTATTATAGTGGATTCCATTTTGCTCTTGTTTTGTTTAACACTTCTTAGATTTTAAAATTCTTTATGTCTCCAAAAACTCTTCTATATTCTCAACAGTGTCACAATAGTATATCTATGGTAAACCAAAATAAAAATTAGAAATCCCAGTAAAATACAAATGTTTTGTTAGGTATTAATGCTTTTATTAATTAGAGAAGATTAATAATTAAAATAATATCAATTAAAATCATGGATTCCAGAGCCATAAACCTGCATTTGAATTCCAGCCTTACCACTAATAAATTATGTTAACTTGGGCATGTTCTTTTTTATTTCTATGCCTTGTCATTACTATCCCTAAAAAATGGTATAGTGTTAGGAGGATGAAAACAAATGAGAATGTGGTTCAGTAACTGTAAAACACAAGAGAATATGTGGTATATCCTCAATACCATGGAAGGGTAAACTAGTTTATTATTTTTACCCAATGTTGGACTGGGTGTTACTTGAAATGTTAATAATGTTGGTCATGTAAAGAATAATGTTGAGAATGCTATTTTTTAGTCAAAGAATACCAGTTAAACTATTTCAGTACATATAATTATATACAGTACAAATAATTCTAGTTCACTTCATCATGCATGTGGGATATTGAATCTCTAAAACTCACTGGTATTCATTTTCAACCTCACCTTTTAACAAGTTGATAACTCAGTAGCATGATGATATCTTTTGGACTGCAAACTTGAAGCTGGAGTTGTTTGGTAAATCATTACTTAAAAATGGGATTATGTGTGTAAAATCACAATAATAGTCACTGATAATTTTATTCCCACAAAAAAGTGGCTAAGACAGTACCACTAATGAACACTACATAGGGACAGGAGATAATGAGCCTAAAAGGCATACTTCCTCTCATTCTATATCATTACAAAAAGATGTATGGAAAGTAGAAGGAAACCTTTCTAGACCTATAAAATGTTTGAAGCATACCCCTAAATTCTATTATAAATATTTTCCTTTCATAGTCTTTCCATGAACAACTTAATTATGTTCATAAAAGAGCTCATTCTCTTTTCCCAAATCCTACTCCTCCATATACAATTGTGATACTATTCTGCTATAATGAAAGCAATCCAATTATACCCTAGTGAAAAATCACTACTGTTTCATTTTATTTTATTTATTTATTTATTTATTTATTTTTGCGGCACCGGGGATTGAACCCAGTAGCGTTCTACCTCTGAGCTAGACCCCCGGCCCTATTTTTTATCTTTTATTTTGAAACCGGGTCTCACGAAGTTGCGGAAGGCCTCACTAAGTAGCTGAGTCTGGCCACGAACCCGGATCTTCCGGTCTCTGCCTCCCAAGTACTAGGATTACAAGCATGCGCCACCATGTCCAGCTACTGTTTCATTTTAAACTGCATTTTGATTATATGTCTGCCTACCAAACTATGTGGTTCACTCCTGTGAAGAAAATGACATATTGAATTATATTTAAGTATACTAAAGTTAAATTGGGCCATTATCAAATTAGGGTCAGCAATTTACTACCTGTATAATCTTGGCATGTATTTAATATTTCTGTACATAAATTTTTATATTAGTAAAATGAGTTATTTTGAGGTGTGAGAGGAATTTTTTATTGGTGCATTGTAATCATACATCTTGTTGAAGCTCAGGGTGATAGAAGCATACATGTACATAGTACTCATTGAGCCCTCCCTAGTACCCACCCCATTCCCTCCACCTCCCCTCCTTCCCATGCTCAGAACAGTGATTCAATTTGATAAGTTTGTGTATGTACATCGTGTCAATTGAGGTCTTTCCCTGTTCAAGTCTTCCTCCCCTCTCCCATATCCCTTGGTTAAGTCTCCTTCTTCACTCCATTAAGGTTTCTCCTCCTTTGTCCCTCCTATGTCCCAATTTCTCCCTAGCTTCCACATATGAGGGAGAACATCCAACCTTTCACTTTTGTGACTAATTAATCACACTTAGCATATGTTCTCCAGTTCCATCAATTTGCCTGCAAATGACATAATTATATTTTTAATGATTTTTAAATATTTCAGTATGTCCATTAAGTTTAACTCTGATCAGAAATACATACTGACAAAGTGCTAAATTAGTATTTGAAAGATTTTAGTCAAATATCCACACTCTTCCTGCATCTACTATAATTATTTTCAACTGCCTTTACTTGTGCTAAGTATCAAAGAGTTCATTAATTAACATTATATGTGTTTAATTAATTTTAACTATTAAATGAGACATTAAATATCTTCACTTTAGCTAAAATATTTTTTCAGTCCCTCCACATTTTATACAAAAGATAAAATAGTCCAGAGAAACCAGTAGCTTATTCCCTTTAGAAATGTACTCTAAACATAGGATTCTGTTCATACCTATAATCAAAGCTGAGTTTGTCAATATCTCTTCTACAATATTGTTGCATGTATCAGAAAAGTAGGAACACTCTGAGGGCAAAAAAACTAGCTGATGGTTAAGCTTAGAGAATAAGAGGAAGAATGTAACTGATCATGCTTTCCAAGAAATGTTTTAAGTAAGGAAACGCCTATCTTAGACTTGCATTCAACTACGATTTAGAGGCTACTGATCTACCATTACAACCATATAAGTATGAGTGAAAACTTTTCTTAAAAATGTACAGTAAGTAGATAACATTTTTTATTGGTGAACTGTAATCATACATCTTGATGGGTTTCAGGGTGGTATAAGTATACATGCACACATTGGTCAATTAGCCCTCCCCCAGATTCAATGCAATGCCCATTAGATTACCAAGGTCACTCCTTCACAGACATAGAAAAATCAGTCTTTAAATTCATTTGGAACAATAAAAAACCCAGAATAGCCAAAGTAGTTCTCAGCAACAAAAATGGAGGCATCACAATACCTGACTTCAAACTATACTACAGAGCCATACTCATATTCTGTTCTGAATTGAGTACCACAATTTTTCTTTATGGATTCATAAAAGCCAATAAGGAATTCTTTATGGATTCATAAAATCCAATAAGGAAATGAATTACATGCATGAAAAAATTCCAAAATTATGCAGTTTGGTCTACAGTGTTCAAATGGCATATGACATTAGGAAAGAACTGTAAATTTTACATTTGGCTACTTGTCCTACCTTTTAGTTTTTTCTATATGTAAAGTTTCAAAAGCTTCTATATATTTGGAAAATATTTACTAAATCTTTCTTTTGTGCCAGACATTGCATTAAATTATGGGGAAACTATTGAGTGAGAGGTTTAGCATTACCTTTCATTACAAATCAGGAGGTTGGAATTCTAGACCAAAAATTAAAATTGTTGGCATAATAATACTTTTTACTTTACTCTTATTCACAAATAATTACTAAGCACCTTCTTGGTGTCAAAAAAGTGCTGTTTATCTCAGTGCATTATATACATTACATCATTTGTATCCTCATGACATTCCTTAAGAAATGTATGACCACTACTATAAAATGAGAACATTGGGCAAACAACTTTCATGAACTTCTTTTTTCAATTTATACAAAGGGGATAAGGATTTCTATAGTAGCCATTACTAAGGTTGAGGTGGGAATCACATTCATTCGGGATCAAGAATGTCCAACAGAAATTTCATGTCATATTGGTATGATGTATGGCATTGAATAGTTAGTCCCTGTATACACAGTAAACCTGTTGAGATTCATTCTTAAGTTGGGGGGTTGGAGAGTAGAAAACATACTCGCACATACAGCTCAGAGCTTCTGAGCTATCGACTTGTTCCTTAAAAGACAGAAGGTGAGGTTTTTTTAAGTGCTTCCAGACCATTGACCTATCAGTGTATCCTAGAGCTCTCAGGGTATATTCTATTATTGAGAAGCAGAAACACAAGTCCACATGCTGCTGGTTGTGTTCTAACCAAGGGAGGAAACTGAGACCTAGAAGCAAGATTGTGGGGTTTTGTTCTTGTTTTGTTTGTTTGTTTTTGGTGACAGAGATTTATCCTAGGGCCTTGAATATTGTGGTATTTCTTTTTAGACAGGAATTTAGGAAGGTTAAATGAAGAACTGAAGTTAGTGTAGACAGTTTAAAAAAGGCAAAATATTCTATCGTTATGGGATTTCTATTCTTGTCCTCATTACATTTCAATATGATGCATCCTTTCAGTCTTTATTTCTGTTTACTTTTTCTCTTCCTGATCTATAAGTGTTATAGTGTTCTCAGTTGTAGTTAGTCCTCGGGTGAATAGATTTCTCAGATGATCTCATAACTGCATTATAACCTTAAGAATTATTGCTACTTGAGAATTACCAAGTAATAACCCCTTGTGTTCTCCTCTAGACTCTGGATTAAAAGCTCTGATTGCCTATCCATACATCTCCACTTGGATGTCTAATAGACAATTTAGATATAATATATATGCAAGAAAAAAAAGATGTTTAGAGTTCTATTCTCACTCAGTTATCTAAGCAAGCATGCTCCCTTCCAAGTTCTCAATTTAGTAGCAGACATTGTTTCAGTTTCTCAAGCCACCCACAACAAAAACCTCTGTTTTATAATCCACAGCCATCTATTAGCAAGTCCCTCCTTCCAGCTATACGGTCTTATGGTCTTATGTATATCCAGGTTTCAAACTCTAATGCCAGCATTTAATCCAATCAAAATCTGCTGCTTGCATCCTTGCTTTATTTAAATCTGTTCTTACATAAATTACAGATGTCACCAACCTGCTCACAAAAAGGTCCTAACCACTGAAATAAAAGTATTATCAAAGCCTTTACAACCTGCCCAAACTCCTTTTTTTGTTGTTGTTGTTACCCTGTTGATCCACCTCTTTTGTTACCAACCATATAAGCAAAGATTTTCCAACAGCCCATCTTTGTTTTTGCTGATCAAGCTGTCTGGAAATTCCTTATCCAGATTCTCAAATGTCTCACTTTTCTTTTTTTTTTTTTTTTGCGGTACTGGGGATTGAACCCAGGGGCATTTTACCTCCAAGCTACACCCCCCAACTCTATTTTTTATCCTTTATTTTGAAACCGGGTCTCACTAAATCGTGAAGGGCCTCATTAAGTAGCTGAGGCTGGCCGTGAACCCAGATCCTCCTGTCTCAGCCTCCCAAGTACTGGGATTACAAGCGTGCTCCATCCTGCCCAGCTAATGTCTCAGTTTTCACAGGTCACTCTGCTGCTGTCCTCTTACCAGAGAACCCTCCTCTGTCATTTCATGCTGGAGCAGAATGTGATTATAGGAAATGCCATTTCTAGGTTACCGGGTCACTTAAATCTGAACCTCAGCCCAGTGAAAAAGACCAGGGCCTTGCTTTATGTCACAATTTCCAGTAAGCAATTCTGGGAAAAAAGATTTGGCAGGGCGATCTGCATGAGAAACTATTTTTAATCCCAGTACTTGGGAGGCAGAGACCAGAGGATCTGGGTTCACGGACAGCCTCAGCTACTTAGTGAGGCCTTCCACAACTTAGTGAGACCCAGTTTCAAAATAAAGTATAAAAAAATAGGGCCAGGGGTGTAGCTCAGAGGTAAAACACCCCTGGGTTCGATCCCTGGTACCGCAAAAAAAAAAAAAAATATATATATATATATATATATGTATATATATAAATGGCCCCTGGGTTATTGCCATGACTTGAATTCTTATAACTGAGAAATAATTTGAAAGAAAATCAAATATAAGAATAGTGGCTAAAGTTGAGATAAGTGACATTAGAGAATTTGGAAATAATAAGAAAAGTAAATAATGTTGACTGTTTTGTAAACTTGCTAAATATTTAGGTAATTAAAATTAGGAAATGCCATATTAAAACACATTTATAATTTTGAAGAAATTATTTTTGACAATTGAGACAGTTTTATTTATAAGAAATGTGCCCAACTTACCCATCATTCTACAGGATGTGTTTATACTATTAAAGGCAGTCATGGCTTAAAAAAGTAAGGTTTACTTTCAATAAAAGATATTTTCCAAAAATATTTCTCTACTGCTATGGTTATTTATTTTTTTTCTTAATCTCCCATGCTCACTTTGCCACTTTAATTTTTTTCTTTAGCACCATTTATCTAAAGATTTAAATGATAAAAAACCTTTGCATAGAAAAATGCAAACTTTCATTTTGAAGTTTGAAATGCCTGATAAGGAAATAAAAAATTCTTTATCTTTCAGAAAAATATTAATTTACCAGAAAATAGAATAGCTTTTATCATTTCTACAGTTGATTTCTGAATGTTGAAAATAAAAGTCAAATATATGTTTGAAAGTAGAAAACTGTCAAATTGAAAATTATTTGAAAAAATTACTTTTCTGATCACTTTAATGCTACATTGATGGCAGGTAACTTCAACAGAATACTAGGTGTAAGAACCTACTGGTCCATTGTGCTGTTTAATATACTGATAAGAAACATTGTATCTTTTGTTACTTGGATCTATTATTTGTAATAATTAAGATATTTGTCATTTTCCAATGGTCATTAATTATAAAACAGTGTGTAATATACTTTGTGCAAACAATCAGTAAGTTTAAGTAATCTTCAAGTTAGAGAATACATTATTAAAAACATAAGAAACATTGTCATTTTTAGTTTTTAGAGTGACAGAGTCAATGAGTGTTTTCTAATTTTCTGGTCAATTTAAAGATAAATTATATTAATATCCAAGAATATTTTAGTGAATATAAAACTAAATCTATAGATTTATGTTACTAGAATATTTAAAGTAATTTTCAATAAAAATAAATATAAAGTTATGCTGCTTTTGTGGTTTTAAAAAATTAGAAATGTCTCTCTGCAGAGTACATTTACTTCTAAAATTGATAGAATTTTTGTTTTTTACTCATGCTCATTACTTAAACTGGGTGAAAAGATATTTATAAACGTTTAAACCTAAATTATTTACATTATTTTACTTCCAAGATTTTGATTTAGTTCAGTTTATGGTGTTCATAAACTCCCTCTGTTTTAAAACATGACTATTAGCCAGGAATATAAATTAGGCTTTGTTATAACTAATTTGCACATGTAACAAAACTATAATTTAAATATCTGAAAACAAAACCATGAGCCAGAAATGATTGGCTTTCTAATTTTGTGTAGTGAGAAACACACTGGTAATATCATTTCCAAACAGAGCACATGAATTCATCCTGCTTAATTTTATTTAAGCCCTTCAAGAGAGAGAGAGAAGGGGCAGGGGCAGTTCATGAGCACAGCTACAGGGTTGTATTATTAAAACTCATGTTGTTTTTAAAGAAAAATCTGCCTCATGAGCATTTGTTGACTTTCAGTCAACTTTATGGCCATTGTTGTCTACAAAGAAGCACCAGGGAAAGACATGCTCATTCAGAGGATGTCAACCACAGCCGCGCGGTTCACACACTGCCTGTAAGGCTGCACAATCAATTGCATTCTTTCCATTTTCCATTATGTCAATCTCCAGGTTTCACATAGTGCTTAATTTGGCCTATACCAATAAAAATTCTCACTGCTCCCCCCCCCCACTAAATGTGCTTTATAATGAATTTCAGCAAGGTTTAGTGAGAAAAAAATACTGTTTTAGACAGAAATTCAAGAACTGGAACTTCAAATCTGACACACTGGCAGATAAGTAGTTGACTTAAAATATCTGATCCTCCATTACTACATCTAAAAAAGGATTATAAATTTACTTACTTCAACTGGTTAGGAGGAGTATTAACTTTATACCTATAAGGAATGATAAGTGTTAAGATGATACACGGAATATTATGAATGATTAAAAACTATTGGCAATCATAACACACCACACATACAACTGGGAATAGAAATATTTCTGCAATTTATTATAAAACTCTGGTCTTACTTGTCTATATCTGTGACCTTTATGTATATAAGTAAGTAGGAGTTAACTCATTAGTGATTAATCTTTTCCAATCATTTTCTTTTAGGAAAAAAAGTATATCTAGAGCCAGATTCTCAGGTATGTGGAACCTCTCCTACATAATTTAATGACCTTTCTCTAATACAATAATTTTATAGGAAAATAATTCATATAAGGTAAGCACTAATACTACATCAAAATTTAAATAAAAATAAGTCACAAAGATTTAAATATAGAGTTGTTTAGCTCTTTGAAAGTCTTCTAGAGATTAAAAAAGGCCAATAAAATGCATCAGAAATAAGTGATGATCATTGTAAACATCTCATAAGTGCTTCTGTTATATATCATTTGTTTTCTTCCTATTGTAATTCATTTACCTTCTAAAAATTCCTTGATTACATGGGTTTGGGGTGGGGAGTGAAATACGTGCATATATTTAGGAAATCGGTTTTCTGTCTTACCATACTTCTCTCCTTAAAATAGTTTAAAATTTTGCCAGGTGCTATGGCACAGGCCTGTGACTCCAGTACTGGAGGCTAAGACAGGAAGAGTTCAGGTTTGAGGCCAGTGTATGGTAATTTAGCAAGACTCTGTCTCAAAATAAAAAATAGGAAGGGTTGGGAGTGTAGCTCACAAGTAGAATGTCCCTGGGTTCAATTTCCAGTACCACAAAAAATAATTTAAAAATTATAGGGACACATTGTGTTGCATTATTTCAAAATAAGTACTGAAAAACATTTAGAGTTTCTATTTAGTTTTATAGTAAAAATGATTATTCAATTTCATTAGATGTATAAACCTTCATTTCCTCTTGACTTAGTTTAGCAATATGTCTGGCAACATACACTTCACAATTTATTTCTCAGTGCTTTTGTTTGCTTTGTTCCTTTAAACAGATCTGACCACAGGACTATTTTTGCCAGATTATGCTGTAGACATTTTCTAAATAAATCAAATGAACTAAATTGGTAGCTCCCAAGTTTTGTGATAATACACCTAAATTATGTGACAAGACAAATTATCAAAAGTAATGTTCTAGGCAAAGGCTTATTGAAACTAATAGTATTTTTATTTGTGCAATCCTAACTGCTTATATAGTATTAAATGAAGTAACTCAGAATTAATAATGTTGTTTACTTAATCTTATTCCAACATTTTTGTGCATTCCTTAGATAGTGACATCCTCAATGACTCTGGTGAATGAATAACAGTTTCTCCTGAAAGTCAGGAATTTTCAATTATTTGCTTTCAAATAGAAAAGTAGACAAGAAATTAAAAAGGACATAACAGATTTCCTGGCATATATGTACATTTTTAATCATATACTTAAGATGATATATTAAGATATAACTTGGAATGTTGTAAAGAACTAAGTGGCCAATTTCATAATAAAATTTCCTTAACCCTCTAATTTGTATGAATATCAACCAAAAAATCTTGAAAAATGAGAAATCAGAGTATACCTGATAGTAAATTCTCATTCTTCTAAAAATTTATATTCTCTTACAGATACAAAAAATTAGGGGTATCTATATTAGCCAGGATTTTCAATGCTATAATCCAAAGATCTGACCACATAACTTAGAGGAGGAAAGATTTATCTGCTCAGGGTTTCAGGTTCAGTCCATGTGAGGCCAGGGATAGCAGATCTCAGCGCATGGTAGCGGGAAGTGGAGAGAGGGAGAGTACAAGGCTTCACTCCTCACATCTTGGAAGATGGAAGCAAGAGAGAGCAAGGGGAGGAGGAACCATATATAATCCCCAAGGCTGCAGCCCCCGGGTCCCTTCTTCTCCAGCCACACCCTACCAGCCCAGGCCACCACCACACAGATAAAACACTGCTGAGATTATAATTCTCATGACTTAACTATTTCAACCCTGAACATTAATACAATACAAATTTATTCTTATTTATAAGCCATCTAATGTAGGTAAGACATTTTGATGAATTTTGTATTAATAGTAGTCAAAATGCTTTCTAAAAATAAAATAAAACTGGAAAACAATTCCATTCATGATAGCCTCAAAAAATAAAATACTTATGAATAAATCTAACCCTGGAGGTAAAAGACCTCTACAAAGAAAATTACAGAATACTAAAGAAAGAAATTGGAGACCTTAGTTTGAAAGACCCCCCATGTTCTTGTATAGGCAGAATAAATATAATCAAAATGGCCATACTACCAAAAGGGATCTACAGATTCAGTGCAATGGCTATCAAAATATCAATGTCATTCTTTTTTTTTTTTTTCGGTACCGGGGATTGAACCCAGGGGTGTTCTACCTCCGCGCTACACCCCTGGCCCTATTTTTTTATACTTTATTTTGAAACCGGGTCTCACGAAGTTGCGGAGGTAGAGAGAGAGACAAAGACAGGGAGAGAGAGAGAGAGAGAGAGAGAGAGCTGAGGCTGGCCGCGAACCCGGATCTTCCGGTCTCCGCTTCCCAAAGTACTGGGATTACAAGTGTGCACCACCACGCCTGGCTCCAATGTCATTCTTTAAAGACCTAGAAAAAACAGTCCTTAAAATGCATATAGAAAAACAAAAGACCCAGAATAGCCAAAGCAATTCTGAGCAATAAGAACCACACTGGAAGCATCACTATACCTGTGTCAAATTATACTACATAGCTAGAGTAACAAAAACAGCATGTCTGAAAATAGACACACGGGCCAATGGAATAGAATGGAAGATACAGAAGCAAATCCTCAGTCTTAAAACTAGTTAAATTTCCATAAAGGAGCCAAAAATGTGCACTTGAGAAAAGGCAGCCTTTTCAACAAATGATGATGGAAAAACTGGATATCCACATGTAGAAGAATGAAACTAGACTTTCCCCCTGTATAAGAATCATTTCAAGATGGATCAAAGACCTAGAAATTATACCAGAAACTTTGCAATTACTAGAAGAGGGCATAGGTCCAACACTCTAACATGTAGGGACTGGTAGAGATTTCCTCAATAAGGCCCCCACAGCTCAGGAAATAAAGCTGAGAATTAATAAATGAGATGCCCTAAAATTGCTTTTTCAGCCAGAATAAATATTTGTAACACTTAAAGAAACAGGATATAAACTCATTTTCTTATTTAAGTTTAATTATAAAATTTTGATGCTGAAATTTATGATAGGTGGATCAGCAAAGGATTTTCAGCATAAAAACAGATAAAATTCCCATAGTAAGAATATAAATGCATGTTTGATGAGAAAAAGGACTAAAATTTACTTCAGATAAAATGCAACTTGCTCATTTTTTTCATACTGAGGATTTGGCCTGGGATTAATCTACCTCCAAGCCCTATTTTTAATGTTTTATTTCAAAACAGCATCTTACTAAGTTGCTGAGGGTCTCACAAAGTTGCTGAGGCTAGTCCAGAACCTGCAATCCTCCTGTCTCAGCCTCCCAAATACTTGAATTTCAGGTATGAGCCACCACACTTGACCAACTTGTTCATTTTTATGTGGATGATGTAGAATTAAAATTATTTTGGAAATTTTATATATACATAATATATAATATTTTATATATATATATATATATATATATATATATATATATATATATATATAAAATATACTTATAACCCAGCCCTTGGGAGGCTGAGACAGGAGGATCTCAGATTTGAGGACAACCTCAGCAAATAGTGAGACTCTCATCAACCCAGAGAGATTCTGTTTCAAAATAAAATAAAATAGGACTGGGGGTATAGCTCAGAGATAAAATGTCCCTGGGTTCAATCCCCAGTACCACAAAAATATTTAAAAAAATAAAATATGCTTATATATTTTATATATAAAAGTAATTGGGCATAATATTTTATTATGTGACAATTATTAAATTTACTATTTAACCATGATATAACTTTTTATATCCTGAAAGAGAAGGAATGGTTTTTCATTCTTTGTTAGGGGTGGTGAGGCGAGACTTGAACGGGCTCTCTTCTCTCTATATATATATAGATGATAGATAGATGATGATAGATAGCTCGATAGATAGATAATGATGATAGATAACTATATATAGTTATATTTTATAACTAATATATTATATACATACATATATAGAGAGACTTTTATTGGTGCATTGTAATTATACATCATAATGAGATTCAAAGTGACACAAACATACATACACACAATACTTGATGTATTTCCTTCCGGATCCGACTGCACTACCCACCCTTCCTTGTACATATTAGTGAGATTTGTGGTGATACCGTCATGTATGGATACTGCATTATTCAACTGTCTTCTTCATTAATCCTTCTTTTTCCCCTCCCCACCTCTTTCCCCCCAACCCCTCCCACTATTCTACTGGCCTCTCTCCTCATTTATCTTTTCTTTTTTCCTATTTGGTTTATTATTTTCTCTCTAGCTTCCACATGTGAGAGGGAACATATGACCCTTCACTTTCTGTAACTGGCTGATCTCACATAGCATGAAAGTCTCTAATTCCATCCATTTTCCTGCAAATGCTGGTCTTGTGTACCAAATAATTCCTACTCAGTGAAAAAAACTTCATCAGAAGATTTTTTTGTTTCTTTGGTTTTGGGTTTGTTGTTGTTGCTTTGGTAGGGTTGTTTGCTTTTTTATAACTAGTAATTGTTTTTCTTTGGTTTATACGAAATGAAGATTATTTCTTGTTCTCTCAAAGTTCTCTTATTCCCTTCTCAAAAAGAGCAAGTTCATTGTAATTTGATATCTCAAATGCCTATGCCTCCTAAAATAGAAATATTTGCATATAGAGTTTGCCCCTTGGATTACCTAAGTGAGAGCAGTGAAGGCTGAGGACAGCAGAGAGGAGAAAAGTGATGTGCGATCTCCCCCAGAATACGGAGACCTGAAGTGTCTTCTCTGTATCACTAAACCCAGCACCTACTTGTAATGGTGCACTGGGGACTTGGTGAGACTGCATAAGCTAGGGCTTTCTGATCCATTTAATGAAGACAGACCTTAATCACAGAACTTTCCCAAGATTGCACTAAACCAGCAAACCTTCTTCAACTAAAGGGTCTCAGTTTGCTAGAAGAAAATTATTCATTATAGCCATATGGACAGATAAAGAACTCAGAGACTTTTGAAGCAACAGATTCCAAAAATTTATTACAACCTTGGAAATCAAGAAATGCCCCATCAATGGCCTAATATTAATTTCCTACCAAACTGGAAAATTAGGAAATCAGGCATTATGCTTAAGTCCTTTAAAGAAAAAATATTGAATATGTGTGTGATACTTGTGCAATAGCAGGCCAGAGAGTGTATACTAAATACCAAGTGTATAACTGGATATTATCCATCAAATACCCATGAAAGATACTGGGAAATCAGATTTTTACATTCTAAATAGAAAATATTAATTGAAAAAAACATTATAAGTGATAAATAAAACAGGCCATGAATTTTTCCATTGAAAGATATTATAATTATATAATAGTTCTAATCTGTGATTATTTGAACAAGGACATTATACCTCTGTCTCTTCATAGTCCATCAGAAAAAATATTGATATACAAAAATAATTGCTCACTCATTTGTATATGCAAAAAGGACAAGAACCACAAATGTGTTTTTTTTTATGCCGTACCGGGGATTGAACACAGGGGCATTCTACCTCCGCGCTACAGCCCTGGCCCTATTTTTTATACTTTATTTTGAAACCAGGTCTCACGAAGTTGCGGAGGGTCTCACTAAGGAGAGAGAGAGAGAGAGAGAGAGAGGGAGAGAGAGCGAGAGAGCTGAGGCTGGCCACGAACCCAGATCCTCCGGTCTCCACCTCCCAAAGTACTGGGATTACAAGCGTGCGCCACCACACCCGGCTGAGAACCACAAATTTGGAAGTGTCCTGTGTTATTAAGAATTGACCCTTTTTTATTATTTGTAATTCTTCCCATTGAATCCAACCCACCAGTCCTTTACCATCAATACTCATAGCTATTTTTTCTGGTACTGATATTTTGCCTATTCATTACTTTGCAGCTATCAGTCCCTTAAAAGTCTTTTCTGCCATAGGACTGAATTAGTTTTTGTAAATATAACTGTTTTGAAATGACTAAAATTTAAAGTAACATACAAGACATGTATGTGTGTATGTATACATGAAAAGTGTGTATTTGTTTTATATAAATGTATATACAAAGATTTAAAAATAAACACAAAGAGTAAAAGTAAAGGAATCATTTTGTGCCATTTTAAATAACCCAAAGTTATCTGAAAGATCTAAGATTTCTGAGTTTTCCAGGTTTCTTGCCATTACAAGTCCGAGAATCACAAAGAATGTTACATAACAAGTCTCATTTATAATAGATGCATTTTATTCCCATTTTATTACTTACAAGCAAAATAATTTAAAATACATTAAAAGGAATTCTTTTAAGTGCATTGAAAAAAATAAATGCTAGTGATATCTGTCTACATGTCTGACCTTGGTTGCAAGTTGTTCTGGAATGCAATTACTTCTTCCCTTTTTATCAATATTTACATTCATTTGAAAACTTTCCAGAAATAGGAGAAAGTGTTTCTGAAATAATGAAAGGAAAAATAGGTATGCTGAAATACTTCATAATTTTTGGAATACTAAGTGGTGCTCACTTCAAGGAGGATAGTAAAAGATTTTCAATCATGCACTGATATCAGATCACAAAATCAGTCTAGAACAGGAGCAAAGTAGGCTAGTGCTTCTCAAAATGTGCTTCATGTACCACTTACATCAGATATCTGTGAAGTGTTTTCAAAAGTAAAATTCTGGGTCATACGCCCAAAATACTGAATTATTATCAATGGGAACAGAACCCAGAAAGCAAAATTTAAGCTGCCCTACATTGCTCTGAGATAGAGATCCTTTAATGTTTTCTTCTATTTTAATCTTATTTGTGAAGGAGATAGCAGAAACCATACTGAGAAAATCACACGATTGCATGGGCTACTCACATGTGAATAGTTGTTATCAATATGTAAGGCTTATCATACACAACCTTATTATTTTAAAAGACCAAAATAGTAGTCCACATGATGGTCTTTATGTTGTGTTAAATATATATCAATACAAATAGTGCAGCAGTGCAGCAAAAAAGGGATATTCCTCTTCATAATGTGCTCTTACCAGGGACTGTTTTAGGTTTCTGCTTTGTTAAAATAGTACTTAGAGCAGCAGTTATTATAGACACGATGGTAAAAAGGATGGTCTAGATAATTTCTAATTGACATAGTACCATGTTTGAAACCTAGAAAGAAAGTTCCGGTCTTTAGTAAGTGCTTATTAATTTTTATTTTATAGAATATTGTCATTGATCATAAATATCAGATTTTTAAAATGTCATGGTTTGGAATCATGTTTTATTAAAAGAATTACAAAACCAAGGTTATTAGTGATTTGCATTGAAGCCACAGTACATTAAAGTAAAATGCTAAGAAACAGACACATACAACAAAATACCAGAACAAAACAGAATGAGTCAATAAGTAAATCAATACAATATATCCAGATGGCTGAGTCTGTAAAAATACTTTTATTGACTTCCAGTAAGTAAAATTAGAGTAGAAAATAAAATGACTATATATTGGTATAAAAAGCAAGTAACTACATATGTTGATTCTTTAGTAAAATGATTGTATTAAACTAAATAGTATTTAAAATCCCATCTATATCTGGAAATCGATGATTTTATAAAGTCATGAATCAAATAGACAATAAAAGATAAAACAATAAAACAAAGATATTTTTCTACAAGTATCTTGGAGAGAATTCCAAAAAATTGAAGAGGGAAGACTTCACACTTATTCTAAGACCAGCATTATCCAGATACTAAAACCAGACAAAAAAAAAAATTCACAAGAAAATAACTGTAGGCCAATATCTCTTATGATATGGACACAAAAATACCTAATAAAAAGGTAGCAATCTGAATCCAGCAGCATAAAAAACTTATACTACATGATCAAGTGGGATTTATCCAAGGAATGAAATGATTCAACATCCAAAAATCAGTAAGTCTAATACAACATAGCAAAATATTAAAAACAATAATGATAATCTCAGCATACAAAGAAAAGCATTTGACAAAATTCAATATGCTTTTATGACAAAAAAACTCGGCAAACTAAAAACAGAAGAGAACTTTCTGAACCTAATAAAGGGCATTCTTGAAAAACCCAAGCTAACCTCATATTTAATGCTGAAAGACTAGTTGATTTTTCACTAGGATGAGGAATAAGACAGGGATGGCTCCTCTCACAACTACTAATCAACATTGTATTAGAGGTTCTATCCAAGGCAATTAAGCATGAAAAACTAATAAAATCCAGACTAAAAAAGAATAAAACTCCACATTTGTAGATGATAAGATAAAGTATATAGAAAATTCTAAAGTATCAACTAAAATTCTATTAAGTCATAAACAACATCAGCAAGGTTGCAAGACTCAAGATCAATGTATAAAAATCAACTGTATTTCTATACACTTTCTTTTCTTTTTGAGGTACTGGGGGTTGAACCCAGGGGTGTTTTACCTCCGAGCTACACCCCCGGGCCTATTTTTTTTATACTTTATTTTGAAACCGGGTCTCAGGAAGTTGCAGTGGGCCTAAGTAGCTGAGGCTGGCCACGAATCCGTATCCTCCAGTCTCTGCCTCCCAAGTACTGGGATTAAAAGCGTGCGCCACCATGCCCGGCTCTATACACTTTCAATAGCAATTAAAAAATTAAAGCATTCCATTCACAAAAACAATAAAAAGAATAAATTATTTATAAATAAATTAACAAAAGAAGTGTGAAATTTATACTCCGAAAACTATAAAACACCTCTGAATGAAATTAGACATCTAAATAATTGGAAAAATATCCTATTTTAATGGATTAAAAAACTTAACATTGCTAACATAGGCTTACTACCAAAATGATCTGCACATTCAATGCAATCTGCATCAGAAGCTAAACATAATTCTTTGTAAAAATTTACAAGCTGATTTTAAAATTTATAAGACAGTAAAAGAGTCAAAATCAAAAATCATTTTGAAAATGACAAAGTATTGAATAATTACTTCCTAATTTCAAAACATAGTTTAAAACAGTAATTAAGACAACACGGTACTGACATAAGAATTAAACATACAGCTCAATGGAATAGAATTGAGAAACCAGGCACGGAAACATATATTTATGACCAAGTGATTTTTACAGTGGTGCCAACATCATGTGATGGGGATGAATAGTTTTTCACCAAATAGTACATAGATAATTAGATAGTCACATGTAAAACAACAACAACAACAACAACAAAAAATTTGGATCTTAACCTCACACCATACACAAATTCAAAAATCAAAATATAAATGTGGAAGTTATAGCTATTATAAGAAAATATGAGCAGAAATCTTTTGACCTTGGATTTCACAAATGAATTTTAGATATGACACCAAAAACATGCAGGAAAACAGTAGATAAATCTCACATCTTCAAAATTAAAAATAGATTACTTCAAAAGCCCCCAATAAAAAGTGAAAGGATTATCCACAGAACAAGAGAAAATATTTCCAAATCAACTAACAACGGATTTTAATTCAAAAGATATAAAGAATTCTGGCAATACAACAAAAAGACACCAATTAAAGAAAAAAAACTCAGCAATGTTTTTGAATAGGCATTTTTCCAAGGAAGATATATAAACAGCCAATAAGAATATAAAAACAAGCCAGGCATGGTGGTGCACGTTTGTAATCCCAGTACTTGGGGGACTGAGACAGGAGGATTGCAGGTTTGCAGCCAGCCTGGGCAACTTAGTGAGGCCATCTGTAATTTAGTGAGACCCTTCTTCAAAATAAAAGAATAAAATCGGGCTGGGAGTATAGCTTGGAGGTAGAATGCCCCTGGGTTCCATCCCCAGTACCACAAAGAAAAAAATGAATATAAAAACATGCTGGGCCTCATAAATCATCAGGAAAATACAAATCAAAGCCACAAAGAAATACCACACAGATCTAGGATAACGAAAAATGCCATGTTCTAAAAGTATTGGCAAGAATGAAGAAAATTCAGTCTCATACACTAAGCGAATGTAAAGTGATATAGCTGCTTTGAAAATTAGTTTGGCAGTCCTCAAACACAGAGTTGTCACACATATGAATTAGCAATCCTTCTTTTAGATATATATACAAGAGAAATAAAAACATATGTTCATGCAGAAAAATGTACAGAAATATTTAGAAAAGCATTTTCCATAATAGTCCCAAAGTGGAAACAATTCAAATGGCCAACAGAAGACAAATGTATAGATGAAGTGGCATTTGATGTTAATGGAAAATTATTTATCAAAACAGAATGAAATACTGACTCAGGCTACAACATTGATGAACCTTTAAATTATGCTAAGTAAAATAAACTACTCACAAAAGAGCATTAATAATAATTCTAGTAATATAACATATCCACAACCAGGAAATACATAGATATAAAATATATTCGTAGTTTCTAAGGGTTAGAGGAAGGTGAGTGGGGATTGGAGTTTTGGCCTATTAACAGTATTGGGTTATTTTTTAATGTGATGAAATGTTCTAAACTTCACAGTGATGATGGTTATATATAAGTGTGACTATGCAAAAACCATTGAATTGTACACTTTAAACAGGTAAATTGTGATAAATGTGGATTATATCTCAATAAAAATATTAAAATAAAATATGATGCCAAACATGGATAAAATATTCCAGATATGAACTGCTTCATTTTTTTCATAAAAGATACTTTTTAAGATGTTTGTCTCATTACCAATATAGTATAATGATTAAATAAGTAGGCTGTAGGCCAGAAAAATGGGTTTGTAACCTAACTTTAATACTTCCTAAATATATTATTTTGATAGCTTATACCCTTTTTGAACATCAATTTCCTCATATGTAATAAAAAATCATTCTGAGGACATAGACATCAAGAAAATAAATTAAGTAAAGTATGTCAAGTTCTTAGCACAAATTATGTCTAAATTCCTTAGTCCCTAGGAAAAACTAAGTGCTAAATTAATTTGACTACTTTTATTAAAAGTACTGAAAAAATAGCTTAATAAACTTAACACTAAAAAAAACAAATAATCCAATAAAAAACTGGGCAATTGAATTGATAGACACATCACAAAAGAAGAAATATGAATATCCAATAAATATATGAAAAATGTTCAACATCATTAGCAATCAGGAAAATTCAAATCAAAACTACATTTAGTAACTCCAGTTAGAGTGGAAACCATCAAGAACACAAACAATAATAAATGCTGGCAAGGATGTGGGGAAATAGGTATCCTTATTCACTGCTGGTTGTACTGCAAATTAGTACCACTATGGACATCAGTATGGAATTTCCTCAAAAGACTAGGAACGAGCTGAGCATGGTGGCACACCCCTGTAATCCCAATACTAGGGACGCTGAAACAGGAGAATCACAGGTTTGAGGCCAAACTTGGCAATTTAGTAAGACCCTCGACAATTTAGCGAGACACTGATTCAAAATTAAAAGGGCTAGGGGTGTAGCTCAGAGGTAGAATGCCCCTGGGTTTAATCCCCAGTACCGAAGAAGAGGAGACGAAAGGAGGAGGAAGAGGAGGAGG